>OVAX01002055.1:2976-34683 GCA_900406405.1 Lepidium africanum | reverse complement strand
CTTGTTTCACGTTTATACTCACTTCTGGTCCTGTTTTTGTCGTCTGTTTCAGGTGCTCACATGACTTCACTACTCCACTCGGCCTTCCAACCCGAGTCNTTTTTGTCGTCTGTTTCAGGTGCTCACATGACTTCACTACTCCACTCGGCCTTCCAACCCGAGTCGAGACTCGAGTCGACTTCTCACAGTGCATGCAGATGCGTTCTCAGGGTAACCAGAATCTCCTACGCCTCCGTGACAACATTGATCAGATCCAACACGAGCTGAGAACGCAAAGGAACCGTCTCCATAGTGGGAGAGCATACTCAGTGGAAATGGATTCACATACCGATGAGCACTCAACTCAACTCCCTATGCATGGACCTCAACAGAGGAGGCCCCGAACAATTGGAGCTGGAGATGCACCAAGTGCTCATATCCAGAGACATGGAATTGTTCCTCCAGCTATTCCAAGCAACAATTTTGAGATCAAGAGCAGTCTCATCTCCATGATCCATAACAGGCAGTTTCATGGATTACCTTCTGAGGATCCTCTTGATCATTTGGATGAGTTCGAGCGTATGTGTGGACTGACAAAGATCAATGGAGTGAGTGAGGATGCCTTTAAGCTTAGATTGTTCCATTCTCTCTGGCAGACAAAACACATGATTGGGAGAAACATTTTCCCCAAGGCTCTATCACATCCTGGACAGATTGCAAGAGTGCTTTTCTTGCCAAGTTTTTCTCCAATTCTCGCACTGCCAAGCTGCGGAATGCAATCTCAAGCTTTGTGCAGCAAAATTCTGAAACCTTTGCTGAAGCTTGGGAGAGATTCAAGACCTATCAATCACAGTTTCTACACCATGGTTACACAACTGAATCTCTACTCAGCACTCTCTATAGAGGTGTCCTTCCTAAGATTCGAATGCTTTTGGACACAGCAAGTAACAGGAATTTCCTTAACAAAGATGTAGATGAGGGTTGGGAGCTAGTGGAGAATTTAGCTCAAGCAGATGGTCAGTACAATGAGGATTTTGATAGGAGTGTGCGTAGGGCAGTTGATTCAGACTCAGTTAGCAGGAATGAGATTGAGGCTTTGAATGAGAAGTTGGATAAGCTTCTTATGGAATAGTAGAAACATGTTCATTTCTTGACTAAGGATGAGCCACTTCAGGAAGAGGAGAATGATCAGGTTGAAGAGGTTAGTTTTGTGCAGAATCAGGGAGGGGGCTACAAGCAGTACAAAAACTACAAGCAACATCCAAATCTCTCATACAGAAACACCAATGTTGCCAACCCTGAAGACCAGGTCTACCCACCAAAACCCCAACATGCTCAGACCAAGGCTTATGTTCCCAAGCAACAATATCATAAGAGCTTCTAGCCAGCACCACCAGTACCACCAGGGTATGAAGCTCCACAACAGCCACCGCCTCAACAAACTTCAGAGGTTATGGATTTGCTCCAACAGATTCTCCAAGGTCAGAAGTCTACAGCTACTGAGTTGACACATAAGTTTGCAGAGGTCCACAATAAGATAAATGCCTCTCACAATGACCTCAACTGCAAATTTGAGACGTTGAATGCACGACTCAAGTATGTTGAGAGTCAGCAAGCTTCCTCCTCTACAGTGAAGACACCGGGACAACTACCTGGGAAAGTAGTTCAGAACCCTAAGGAGTATCATGACAGTGCTATTACTCTGAGGAGTGGACAGGAATTGTTAATTCGTGCAAAGAATGCTAGGGATACTGAGGACAGTAATGTTCAGGAAGGGGAGGATAACCTAATTCAGGATAAGGCAGAAAAATCAACCCTAGTGGTGAAACTTGATCAACCGACTCGGCCTGGAGACCGAGTTGAAGTTTCTGATGCTCAAAAATAGTCAGTCCCACCTGAAACACTGAAACCATTAATTCCTCCACCTTATAAACCACAACTCCCTTTCCCTCAGAGGTTTAAAAAGGATGTTGCTGAGAAGTACAAAGCTCTTTTTGATAAGCAAATTCAAGGCATTGAACTCAAGGTTCCAGTACTGGATGCTTTAATGTTGATGCCTCCATATCAAAAATTCCTCAAAGATGCAGTTAAGGAGAGAACAAAGGAGGTTGAAGGAATGGTGGTACTCACTCATGAGATCAGTGCTATTATCCAGAGAAAGATTATTCCAAAGAAGTTGGATGACCTGGTACCTTTACAATTCCTTGTGCACTTGGACCCTTATCCATCAACAAATGCCTATATGACCTTGGTGCTTTGATAAGTCTCATGCCTCTGTTAGTTGCACAGAGATTAGGATTTAGTGACTACAAATCATGTAAGATATCTCTAATTTTGGCAGATAGGTCAGTGAGGATCCCATATGGTGTTTTAGAGGATGTCCCTGTGAAGGTTGGTGGAATTGAAATACCAACTGACTTTATTGTTTTAGAACTCATTTATTTTTAATATGTTCTATAAACTCCTTTGAGGTTTTAATATATTCAAGATTGGAAAGGTGAAGGGCATTCGAATAACACATGGTTAGTCGTCTCCCCATTAAAACCACAACGAGAACAGAAGAAGTCATAGTTAATTCCTCTTTTTTGTAGCTTTGTTTTAACTGCTACACATCCCAATAAAGGCTACCATATGAAGTATTTCATTTTTGAAGGAAATTTTAACTTCCAAACCATTTTCTGGAGGGCTTTGCACTATGTCAAAGGGATATATATATCATTTTCGACCCAATATCCCGATTTGATAGTATATCTCCCTAACTTGGTGAAGTGCCATCCCCAATAATCCTCTTTTGAAATTTTTGATTAATGGATTCCTAGAATAATACTAGCATCTTGAGGTGTCATAAACTGATTTATTAGAGCCACACTCCAGGACATTGTACCCAGATCAATTAATTGGCTTACTTTTAAATCAGGATATACATGGACCTTGCCCCAAAGCTGGACGAGGTATTATATTGGGAATCCATGGATCATTTCATACTGATGTATGTTCCCCGTTACCAATTAGTTTTATTAATCCCTTACTAACCAAAGATCATGTGGAAACTATGATGTGAAGGGTTTTACACCTTTATTGAGTCTACGACATTTGTTTTCTTGAAATATATACCTTTAAGTGTCTTAGTTAAAAAGGGAATCCAGCTTTTTGGTAATTCTCCACATTGTTTTGCTAGCAGTGCCGAATTAAATTCCTCTAGAGCTTTGAAACCTAGTCCACCTTCATGTTTACCTTTGCATAATCTACTTAATTAATCCAATGTATACCTCTTGAGTTCCCCGAGTTTTCCCACTAAATATTTTACAATGGCTGAGTTTAGTTTCACTGATTTAGGTAAGCGATAACATGACATCACGTAAATGGGTAGTGCTGTTAATATTGATTTAATTAAGACCTTGTTACCTCCTTTTGAAAGAAATTTTGATGATAAACTATCTATCCTATCTTGTAGTTTCTCCTTCACAAAGGAAAAAACATTTGTTTTTTTGCACCCTCTAAACTTCCTGTTTGATATCTTCGTCGACCGTATGCCCAAACTGTATTGATGATTTACTGCAGTTGACTTGATGTCATGAGACCTTTTCATAGCCTTTCAAAATGTCCAATATTGTAGTAGCTTCCTCTTTATTTCCTTAGAAAAGAATAGCTTATCATCTGCAAAAGACAAATGAGAAACTGTCGGACTATCTTTTGCCACTGAAATCCCAATTATTCTCTTTTGTGCCTCTCTTTTCTAAAGGTTAGTAATCAATACCTTTGTGCAAATAATGAATAGAAATGGTGATAGCGGATCACCTTGTCTCAAGCCTCCTATGGGAGAAAATTTTTGTTTGGCTCACCATTAATTAGAACTGAATGTTCAACTGTTTCGACAAAATACATAATGCATGAAATTCATCGTTCACAAAATTCAAGTTTACTTAGTATACTTTCAACGATGACCCACTCTACTCTATCATATGCCTTACTCATCCATTTTTATGGCCATGTAGCCTCCTTTTATTGATTTATTCGTCCTCAAAGCATGAAATGTTTCTTGTGCAATGAGAATGTTGTCCGATATTAATCTTCCAGAAACAAAGGCCGTTTGTGTTTGAGAGATTAAGGATGGTAAAATCCTCTTGAGATGGAGACATAATACTTTGGAAAGAATCTTGTAACCCACATTACGAGGGTGTAGTGAAACCTAAATTTTAAAGGATTTGATAAGATTTTAATTTTGGTAGATTTTTGGAGAGATTTTATGTGACTTTTAGGATACTTGGTATGATTTGGTTCATTTTTTATTTTCTTATAAAACCAAATGATTGGTGATTTTTGGTGATATTGTGAGAATCTATACATGATTTCACATGATTTTTATGTCAAATAAACGAAGTTGGACCTAGACCCAAAAACAAGAATGAACCTAAATTAAACTGTTAAAAATAAAAGCACTAGACAAAGTGAGCCCAATAATGCCTTGCGGCACTTGTTTCATTTGTTATGAATCTTATGATGATCTTTCAGACTTTGAAAACAAAATCTCATAGTTTTGTATTCTTGTTCGATGAGAGTTTGTTGCGTTACATTGTGATGAGCTAAGATGTTGATGATCACATAAGTACCAAAGCCTCTTCCTGCAACTTTATGTAGCTGGTCATTGTCCAGTGCACATATACATTCCTTAAGAGACAAGAGACTCTTGTTGTTCTGCACCTTCAATCCGTTAGATAAATTCACCCAAGGAAATATAAAGCATTAGATTTGAAGTGTGGTGTTTCTAAAGTTAAAAAGGTAGAAGCGAAATGCCAGTCCGTCAGATACCCACAAGGTCTAGAAAGAGGCCTAAATTCCAATCTAAGCATGACAGGTAGGTCTATCCTCAAAATATTCAACCACAACTACAGAGAGAATCCTTTGCCTTGTGTGAAGGTAAAAGCAATCTCAGGATTTTCATACAGATGGTAAATGCTTAAACTAAAAATTTGCAAAACTATCAAATTAAGCTGCATGAGTCTGCAAGAAAATTAAAAAGTAGGTGTTATGATAGTAAAACATAGAGATACTTGATCACCAAGAAAGGATTGAGAGACTATACATAATTCCTACCAAAAACACTTTTGTTCTTGCATCTAGAAAGCTCATCACTTAATCCCATATGAAGTTGCAACAATGATGTCCAAGTTTTGGGAAAGGATATTAGAAAATCTTTTACCTTCTAATGTTTTCGACATTCACAACGAAGAGAAACTGATAAGCAAATGAAATGAAAACTACTTTGTTTTCTAGATTCAAGAATGAAAAATTAAGGTCATTAACAGTAAAAGACAGACAAAAATGACATAATTTATGGATTTGAAATGAACATACAGATGCAATTTCAAACTTTAATCACACAATCGAACCCACATTTTTGGTTTTTCTAATTCGGAAAGTAGATTCAAAAATAAGTCAAAGTCATACACCACTATATGAATTACAGTACCTTAAAAACTATTATTCACATGTAGAGACATCAATTTAGTCATCACATGCAAAGACATTTATCTACAAATGTAATAATCATTGAACTAGAGGATGAACCCATTATTCTCTAATCAATTTTATCATCACTAAAAAGAAGATGTGTGGATTAAGTCACTGCTAAAAAGCTTTTATGAGTTACTAAACTGGCATCTCTAATTTCCTACTAGTTTTTATCATCACTGAAAACTCATCTTATTGACTTAAACCATTCAATCTCTGATCAATTTTATCGTCACCGTATACAGAGCCGAGAAGCAAAGATGCTGGTAGAGACAATCGACGGTCGATAGAGAAGATCACTCTTGATTTTACTCATACAATTCGTTGTTCCTTGTGGAGAAGATGAAGCCGGTGTCTGATAAGATATTGTTTTGTTTAAAATGCAATTTTGTTTTTTCAAATCCCACCTTTGATATGTGAGTTTTTGAGGTATACTTTTACAACTAAAAAGGTTAAAATCTTTCGAAATCGTGTTATGGAGTTTTCGTATGAAAAATTTGTTTGCTTTTGAACAACAACTGATTTTAAAAAATTAGTGATTGAATAACAAAAATTTTTTTATTATTTTAAGTGATTTTGTAGAAATTTCAGATTCAATAACACGTGATTTGTTAAGTGATTTTAAATTCACTAGTTGAATAATAGGTGATTGATTTAAAAAATCAGAATCACCTAAAATATAGGTGTCAATTCAGCCCCCTACATAGACTTATTGGTCTAAACTCCATCATCCGATTAGGTCTATTTGTTTTTGGAATAAGGCAGATATTAGTTTTGTTAAGCCTGTTGTCGAATGATCCGCTTTGGATGAAATCATTAACCAGATTAGTAAAATTGTTTCTAACTATATGCCAGGATTGTTGATAACTGTTATTCTCTTGTTTCACTGTGAAAACTGCTTGTCTAACAGATTTCATCACTGTTGACATTAATGATATATTTGTGAGATATGAGACTAAGTTCTCAATTTCTTCCATTATATCACCCATATTTTATGACCTTGTGGCCTTAAATAGGTTAGTAAAGTAATTCAAAACAGTCTCAAAAGTTCTACAAGCTGGATTCTGGTGGCCAACAATGTTTAGGGATGCTCATGCTTTCATCTCGAAGTGCAATTCATGTTAGAGGCAAGAGAATATTTGCAAAAGAAACGAGATACCTCAGAATTTTATCCTTGAAGTCGAAGTTTTTGATGTATGGGGAGTCGATTTTATGGGACCATTTGCAACCTCTTTTGGGAATCAGTACATCCTTGTAGCCATTGATTATGTCTCGAAGTGGGTAGAAGCGTTGGCTAGCCCAGTGAATGATGCAAAGGTAGTACTACAAATGTTTATGCATGTTATCTTTCCCAGGTTCGGCATCCCACGAGTAGTCATTAGTGATGGAGGCTCTCACTTTATCAATAAGACTTTCAATGGTCTGTTTAAGAAGTATGAAGTTCATCACAAGGTTGCTACACCTTATCACCCACAAACAAGTGGTTAGGTTGCAAGGTTTCTAACAGGGAGATTAAGAGCATTCTTCAGAAAACGGTCGGTGCAACAAGAAAGGATTGGTCTTTAAAGCTTGATGAAGCTATTTGGGCAAACAAAACAGCTTACAAGACTCCTTTAGGCACAACTCCATTCCATCTGGTCTACAAAAATTCTTGCCATCTTCCGATTGAGCTCGAGTACAAGGCAAACTGGGCTATTAAGCATCTGAACTACGACATCAAATCCGCCTCTGAAAGACGAACCGTACAGCTGCATAAACTAGAAGAGATTCTACATTTGGGTTATGATAACTCGAGAATTTACAAAGAGCGAACAAAAGCAGCACATGATAAACGTATCCTTCATAGAAATTTTTGCTACTAACGATCAAGGTCTTTTGTCTAATTCTCGTTTGAAAATTTTTCCTGGAACGCTCATGTCATAATGGTCAGGACCTTTCACCATCATGGAAGTTTGTTCTTATGGAGCTGTAGTGTTTTTTGACACTAAGGGAGGCGAATTTGTGGTGAATGGGTAGCGCTTCAAACCATATTTTGTTGATGCGAACATAGCCAAGGAGAGTTCAATTCCCTTGACTAACATTCCAGTCGCTTAAGAGCCTTTGAAGTCAAGCTATTGACTCTAAACAAGCTCTGAGTGGGAGGCAACCCACTAGTAAGTTTTTATTTTCGTTTTACATCCTTTCATTCTTCTTTTTGTTTTTTTTGTTTTTATTCATTTTAGGTTAGGCAATCTGGTGAAAAGACTATGATCGATCGATCTACCAAGCGATCGATCGATCAAGAAATGAATCGTAGTGCACACGAGGTGTAGATCGACCTAGTGGAAACAGATCGATCGATCATAGGATCCGTACGACTTGCGCACGATCTGGTGATCGATCGATTGGACGATCCATACGATTAGTGCCCGATCTGTTGATCGATCTAAGGTCGATCAGGTATCCGAACATGTTAGATCGATTGATCAATTAAAGGATCAATTCATTAACACTTTCAGGTTTATCAATTTCTCTCCTTTTTAACTTTCCTGATTCTTGTTAATTTTGTTTAAGTCATGCTTCTTTCTTTTTTATTTTCACACCGGGACGGTGTGAAATAAGTCTGGGGAGGATACTTGTTATGACTAATTCATTTTCTTGAAGTATTTCTCTACTATAAGTCTTTCTCTACTATAAATTTTGAAGTGGTTAATTTGAACGAGCTTTTAACCGAATGATTTCTTGTCCTAGTTGATCATGATGTAGAAATTATGTGTCATCGAAGTTGTTGATTGTTTTCAGATTCCTTATATTAACTTTGCTATGTTGGTGTATATATATATTTGTGTGTTTGTGGAAATCAATTAAATGTCGGAAAAAAAACATATAAAAGACTCATGAAACTTGATACTCAAACCCGTTAAAAATCATTTACATTTGCAATTTTGGATTTTAATGCAGAACTGTGACTGTGACTAAACACTAATTTTAAGACTCCTTGATAAAATATAAAGTTGCAAACTTGCAATATATTCTACTAATCAAATTGTAAACTAGATCCGAAATAAAAGCTAGCGGACCAAAAAAGATTACTTTATATATAGAGCATATTAAAAATAAGTAAGAACGTATGACGTTCGACGAATGCATTAGATATGATAGCAATTGAAGATACCACTAGGCCCACTTGCTCCCAGCATGTGAGATTATTTACATAGCCAGAAGAAACGAAGGTAACAAATACATAATATATATGACTATCCCAACATAATGGTCTTATTCATATATATACATATACAAGATTCCGAGGACAAGACTCACTGAGAACAAAATCTATCATGCATGTACGTCAAAATAAAATTAGGTCCATGTAAATAGAGGTTTTTGTTACCTCTGAATCTTCAATGACATATTTGGCAACATCACTCCTAGATAACTTTTCCTTACTTTTGGTTACAAGTAAACATATTTCTTTTGGGTATTTGGTTATTTTTGGTAAAAAGTATATATTCATAACCAGAATCTAACTGAAACCAAATCAAATTTTAGTCGATACCTATTGTTATCTCGTAGATCAAGCTCACCATTGATGACAGTATCTGCTACTTTGTCTTTTCACATACGGTGCTCATGAACTATGGACTCGTGTTTAGAAATATTTTGGTGTGAAGAATAAACAGAGGGTACAAAGACTCAAAATAGAGCTTGCTAATTGCAGACAAAAGGGTCTTACGATCGAGAGTTACTACGAAAATCTCATGAAACAGTGGTGGAAATTCCGACTATCAACAAGCAAAAACAATGGAGTACGTACGAAAAGAAAGAAAGGAAGACAAATTGCATCAGTTCCTTATGGGGTTTCATGATACAATCTATGGTGCTGTCAAATCTTCTCTTCTCTCATGTGCGCTGTTGCCAACAATAGAAGAAGCATACAACTTTCTCACACAAGATGAGGAAAAGCAACTTGCTGGTCGAATGCACTCGGAGCAACTTGACAGCATGAGCTTTGCTGTTCAAGTCCAAAATCACTCCAAAAATAATACTTATACAAGAGGAGGTGTCAAATCTCCTCTTCTTTCTGTGCGTTGTTGCCAACAATAGAAGAAGCATACAACTTTCTCACACAAGATGAGGAAAAGCAACTTGCTGGTCGAATGCACTCGGAGCAACTTGACAGCATGAGCTTTGCTGTTCAAGTCCAAAATCACTCCAAAAATAATACTTATACAAGAGGAGGTGTCAAATCTCCTCTTCTTTCTGTGCGTTGTTGCCAACAATAGAAGAAGCATACAACTTTCTCACACAAGATGAGGAAAAGCAACTTGCTGGTCGAATGCACTCGGAGCAACTTGACAGCATGAGCTTTGCTGTTCAAGTCCAAAATCACTCCAAAATTAATACTTATACAAGAGGAGGTATGATTGTATGCACCATTTATGGGAAAAATGGTCATCTTGCTGAAAATTGCTGCAGGCAAATTGCTTATCCACTTTGGTGGGAAGACCAAAAACAAAACACATCGGCAAATCAAAACTCCCAACAGCCTTGAGGAAACACAAGTTCTAATATTAAGTATGTTGCAGAGGGAAAAAAACTTGATATTGCTCGTGCAAATCATGTATTAGTTACAAGTGGTAACGCTTCAAGTCAGATGGTTGTAAGTGGATTAAATGACATTCAGTGGAGGACTCTTATCAGTATGCTAGAGGAACGCAAGTCTCAACAAACAGAGTGCATATCTGGTAAGTTTTTTATTCAATCATAACCATATGACTGGAAATCTCGACTTCTTGCTTGATGTTCTGTACAATGCCTCCTAATCACCAATGTCATATCACCACAGATACAAAATGTGGTCGTATCATATTGGGTTCTGATTTACATATGCAGAATGTGTTCTTTGTTGCTTGTTTTTGATATGTATGCATTTCAACTAGTTTTAGGAGTCTTTTATTGTCTATTTTGCATATCTTTAAGTTATGTTTGCATCATTTTAAAGTCTTTTAGCTCTACTTTGCATAGTTTGCATTTACATTGCATATATTTGGCATTTGGAGTTGTTATCAGGGAAATTTAGACGATTTGGAGACTAATCCAGATCAAAGGTGAAATAATTTAGTGGAACTTGGCAAGAGGATACACTTTGGAACTGAATGGAAGCAAATAATGGACAACATAGATTCAACACGATTAGTCACATGACTGTCAAGGCTGAGTTGGTTCCCGTTTTGGCCAGCTCGAGCACAACGGTTAAGTTGGTGATTAAATCATTTATTTTTCTCCAGCTTGACCAATCAGCCGATACACGTGATCGAGTAAGACACTCCTGAAGACTTTTGTTGACTTTTTCAGCTTGACTTTTTAGGGTTCGATGAATTAGGGTATAAATACCTCTCCCATGTCATAAAAACCCTAGGTCCACGCTTTATTGCCTCTTTTGTGAAAGAACAAATAAAATATTATCTCTTTTGTAATTCCAGATCTCAATCTTGTTCTTTATTTGTTTTTATGAAAATTTTATCTTTCTTTTTGTCTTGTTTATCTCTTTCTTAGATCTGATTATATTGTTTATTCTACTGTCTGAGTTGTTAGTGTTCTTAATGAATTTTGAGTAAATTACTTAGGGTTCTTGAGGAAATGAGTTAGATTATTGTGGATTTTAGGTTTTCTAGGCTGATAAAGGTTAGATTAGTCTAGATCTCTACTCATTTGGTGTTATTAAAGCTAATTAACATTTGAAAATATTTCTGATTGAACCATTTAAAAGATTTGCATTCCTAGCTCAAGTGATTGATTGTTTTAGATGTTTACTGGCTAGAATGTGTTGTTTCTTAAACCATGATAGGTTATAGGATGCCTATGATGGTAGGGAACTTTTACAACTTATTTTGAGTTTATCCGTCATGAAAGTGGATTCAATAGTTTATGAACTTGTTGCCTAGAAATCCTTTCTGCGTGAGTTTTGCTAAGTAGCTTAGTATACCTAAGTGAACCACTAATCCATGATTCCCATTCGTCAAGGGTCCTCTTCCTCATTGATTGCTATTACTATGTTTCTGTTTACTTCTCTATTTTCCTGCAATTGCTCTGTTTATCTGATAGTTTTCTGATTTTAATTATGTTAGTTTGTTGATGTTTCTTTCAGTTAATTAGATAGGTCTGATCACATCTTAACTGCTAGTAGTTTCACTCATTTGGATTGACACATACTATACTGTAATGACCATGATAGTGTAGTTTAGGCCATCCTTCCTCTAAAGTTCTAAAGATTGTTCAGTTTTTGAATTATTCCAATACTGATTTTGATTTTTAGTAATGAGACATTTGCCTTAGTGAAAAACTAACAAGAACTTGTTTCCCTTTGAGTCTAAACAAAGCAAGTTAAATATTTGAGTTGGTACGTGTTGATCTTTGGGGTCCCTAACGAAACAACAACACTGTGGATCTCGCTATTTTTGTCTTTGATTTCGTTTCAAATTTAAAACACTTGTTTGCATACATGCTTGCCAACATGTTAAACTATGTACCTACATAAAATAAATGGTGTTCTTCCTAGGCTGGTTTCAATAGTCGTTGTGAATTGGATTCCTTACTGCTACAACTACACCGTAATCTTGCAGTTAGTAAGCACAAAACTTGTATTAATGTTTATCACATCCGTCATGTGCAAAAACTTGGAAACACTTTGAGACGGTGCATTATGACTTAGCTAAATAGTGTATTAATGTTTATCTTGGTTTATGTACAGATGGATTTAGTCCATTCAGTTTGTTTGGGAGATAATAATCTCTATGGCCTGTCATATTGACGCTATACAATCTTCCACCGGATATGTGTATGTAAAACAAATTTTTTTTTATTACTATTCTACTGCCAGGTTCAAGTCATCCTAAGCTATCCCTTTATTTGTTCTTGTAAACTCTGATTCACGAGTTGAAACAGTTATGGTATAGAGGTGTCCACACATTTGATTAATCGTAACAGCAGAATTTCACGATGCATGCGGTTATAATGTGGATGATCAATGACTTTCCTGCGTACGAAATAGTATCGGGATGGACTACACATAGAAGGTTAACATATCCATGTTGTATGGCATGGTCTGATGCATTTCAAATAAAGCATGGTAAAAAATTATGTAGGTTTAATTGTCATGGTTTTTTTCTCTCTATGCATCATCCGTATCGAAGAACAAGAAATTGTTCAAGAAGAACAAGATTATGCGTATTCCTCTTCAAGAAATTGTTCTGGAAATGATCTGTTGGAGCAGATTGATTATTATGGTGCTCAAGAAACATGTAATCATTGGGGCAATTGGCACACTCCATCAAATTGATGAGTGCTAATTTGTTAAGCAAACAAACAATTAAAATTTCAACAAATGTACCACAAATATGTCGTTGTGAGCACTTGAGATCAATACCAAGAGAACCTAGAATTGGCAACAATAGGACTAAGATAATTCTAAACTAAGCTAGAGGGATCAATAGTTGATGATTGTGACAAACAAAAGAACCAAGAACAAACTCAAACAAAGCATAAACCAAGCAATAAACATAAACCAAAATAAAATCAAACGTAAACTAGCCAAGCAACAAGCAAAAAAATAAACAAAGCAACAAGCAAATATCAAGATTAAAAGACGAATGTCAATAGGACAGGCAATCGATTTTGGGAAAGGAAATTGAACAAAGATGCAATAAGGTTCTACTAAAGCACAACCCTAGGGCATGAAACAAAACAATCAATGATGGAACATCCCACTCTCATGGCAATGAAACCTATTCTAAGCAATGAACTAAGCTAAACTCTGCCAATTCAAAGCCTAAAATGCATTAAGAACAAGCTCACTAATACCACTAATCCCCTATACATCATCTCTCGAAGGCCTAAGAAAAGCTCTAAAATAGGTCTTTCGGGAATTTCATCGAAGACCTCTCGGACGATGAAATTCCTAGCATCATTCTTTATTTGATCAAGATGAATCAAGCACTAAAACCACCTAGATAGAAGAAAACTAACAATCTAAGCATCAATGAACAATAACCTAACTCTAGATCTAGCCAAATCTTAAAACCATTAAACTACTCACACAATGAAATATGCAAACAATAGATGAGATGATGAACATAATGAAAAAGAGATGAGATTGAAAAAAGAGATTCTTCAAGAGATTAAAGACATGATCCTAAAAAGAATCATCCAAAGGGTCCCAAGGTTTTCTCTCAAATCTCTCTCTGCAATATTCTTGGAAGCTAAGCAAAGAAACTTAAGCAAAATCAAGATTAATCAAAAATAGAGGCTAAGGATATCTAAAGTTTTGTTTTTCAAATATTTATACCCCATGGATTATGGTTAAAACCAATCATTGACTACGTCGTTCCTTTCTTTATTTATTTTTTTTCATTTTTTGGATAGAAATTAAAAATCTAATATTTTAGTACAAGAAAAGAACACAAATTCTCAAAATGTAGAGGTTTTCTTTTGTATTTTTTTTTTCTTTCTTTTTTTCATTTTTTTCTTGTGGCCAAATCTCTAACGAAACAAACACCACCGTGCTTCTTCAACCTTAGTTTTAAGAAAAAAAAAAGAAATAACTTGCTAAATAAAAGAAATTCTGAATAATTAATATGTAGAAAACTTAACAACATCTTCATCAGAATTTTCATCGGCTGTACCACCATATGCTTCAGTTTTAATCATTAATTCAACACAGAATAGAGCATCAAAACAAAAATGTAAGAAATTAGGTTAGGATCATATCAAGAAACCTAATGAGGTTCTTATTGAATTTGATGGAAGGTAAAGCTTTATATAGATACAATATGACAGGGAACATTTCAACCTTACTTAGAATTTGAGCATCAAATGACCAAGAGGACCCAATATCCCAATATGTAAATATGATCATCGTTTGCATCTTTCTGGTTCACTAGGAAACTGCTTCTCAACATAGAGAATCGCATATTCGATTTCCCTATTTTTGGTATTTGAGCAAGACACCATAACTTTTAAACCACAACTCCGAATGAGATTCTATTTTCAGCTACGAGTAGATCGAAGGATAAAGAAAATACTCCCCAAATTTGAGATGATTTTGAAACGTAGTTCTCTTCCGCTTCTAGTTTCTCTTTCACATGGTTATATTATATGGCAACTAAGGTTTTGAGATTTCTTGGGTTTCAAATATGGTTATGCCTTCTATTTTATAATTGGACCTAAGAAAATTATAGGTCAATTATCTGGCCATCAAAATTTCATCTTGATGAAATATGTTAAATATATAATGGTTAATGAAATATCAAAATTTAATGATTATTTTCTGATGAAATTTCTAATTTGTCAAAAAAATGGTCATAAAGTTTTGATAATATGCCATCTTTTTCATGATCAAAATATTTTGTCTATTTAATGACCAAATATATATATTTCATTAAAATATGATAGATCTTTGATCATAACTCTTTTGACGAAAGTTTTAGTCAAAAACACGAATTCTTTAAAAAGCAGTCATAAATGTTTGATAATGTGTCAACCTTTTTTTGGTCAAAATATTTTAATTATTTAGTGAAAAAATATATATATATATATATATATTTTATTAAAAAATTGATTGATTTTTGGTCATATATATTTTGACTAAATGTTTGGTCAAAATATTTTGTGAAAAACACTAATTCGTCAAAAAAGGTTATAAAGTTTTGATAATGTGTCGACCTTTTTCTTTGTCAAAATATTTTGAAAATTTAGGAAACAAATTTATCTTTTATTAAAATTTGATAGATTTTTGGTTATAAATATTTTGACTAAAATTTTAATCAGAAAAATCGGTCAATAAAAGTTATGCTTTCTTGTAGTGATAGTTCATAAGCATCGTTTGTGAAAGACAGAGAAGCAGATACTCTCATCAGTGGTGAGCTTGATCTATGAAACAACAATAAGTATTGACTAAAATTTTGTTTGGTTTCAGTTAGGTTCCAGTTCTGAATATAATAAGACCGTTACTTTCTACTAAAAACAACCAAATACCCAAAAGAAATATGCTTACCTGTAACTAAAAGTAACAAGACATTATCTAGATTAATGTTGCGAAAGATGTCATCGAAGATTCAGCGGTAAAAAAAAACCTCTATTTACATGGACCTAATTTTATTTTGACGTTAGATTCATGCATGATTGATTTTGTTCTCAGTGAGTCTTGTCCTCCGAATCTTATATATAATAAGACCGTTATGTTGGGATAATCATATATATTATGTATTTGTTACCTTCGTTTCTATTGGCCATGTAAATAATCTCACATGCTGGGAGCAAGTGGACCTAGTGGTACCTTCAATTGCTATCATATCTGCTAGTGTGTTGTGGCATCGCTGGCTCGGTTATCCTTCGTCTCAAATTTTGAATTCTCTGCATTTGTTCAATAAAAACGACATCGATTTCATATTGCAAGTCCGTGATAAATATTGCTTATAATCTTGTTTTTCATAAACGTACCAAAAAAATAGAACTTGATTGTCACTTTATCCTTGATGCTCTTCAATCCCATCTCATAGCTTTGGAACACTTCTCTCCTACCGATCAACCAGCTCATCTTCAAACAAAGTCTTTGCCAACGCAACAGTTTCAATATCTTTTATCCAAATTGGGTATACAATCTCTCTCCTCCAATTTGAGAGGGGGTATATAGATAAGAAAGTATATCGACTTTCCTATATTGTAGGAATTTATTTTGTATTCAGTTATTTGGGTTTTTAGGTTAAGATAAATAGTCTATATATGTAAGAACTTGTCCAATCTCACGCTTTAACATAATTCACAGCGTTATAGTCAGTCGTCGAGCCATTTTCACGGCATTATACTCGGCCATCAAGTCATCTTCGCGGCGTTATACTATGTCGTCGCATCAAATTCCCTAGATTATGCTCGATTAAGCAACAATCCTATTAGTAGGATCAACTTGGTGAAATATCTTCACGGTCAATTTCAACACCATGGAATTGTATGATAAGCCGTGATTTAATGTTCTTAATCCAGTTCCTGGTTCTTCAAGAAACTAGAACCTTTGCTAGACCAAATCAAAATCAACTTGGCCAATCATTGACCGCGTCGTTCTTTTCTTTATTTATTTATTTTCATTTTTCATTTTTAAAATAGAAAATAAAAATCTAATATTTAGTACAAAAAAAGAAAATAAATTCTGGAAAAAAAAAAAAAAAATCATGAAAACGTTGAGGTTTTTTGTTGTCTTTTTTTTTTTTTCTTTCTTTCTCTATATTTATTCATTTTCTTTCTTGTGGCCAAATCTCTAAGGAAACAAATGATATGTCTGCATTTTAGTCCATTTTAGGTTAAATCATTCTGTTTTGCATACATA
Organism: Lepidium africanum; assembly: GCA_900406405.1. NCBI lineage: Eukaryota > Viridiplantae > Streptophyta > Magnoliopsida > Brassicales > Brassicaceae > Lepidium > Lepidium africanum. The sequence goes on along the minus strand of OVAX01002055.1, from coordinate 17,837 downwards.
TCTTTTACATTTGCATCATTTTAGAGTCTTTTAGGTTTACATTGCATGCTTTGCACTTACATTGCATTTGAGTGGTTCCAGGAACATTTTGGAGCATTTTGGAGTGTTGTCGGACTAAACACAAAAGGAGACTCAGATTGGACTCAAGGCTTGGACCACAAGGAGCTTAAAATTGAAGAACACAACTCACTCACTCTGTCCCCTTGCCAACACTGCGAGTGAAGCTGTGCTCGTGTCCATAAATGAAAACTCGCTGGTTGCACTCAATGACTTGTGCAAGTGAAGTGAAGATATGCCTGATTCTACCCAGAAGATCATCACTTGCTAAGACGCCTCGCCTAAACATGCGAGTAAAGCTGTTCCAAAGACTCAGATGCACCACTCGCCTACCTCACTCTCTGTCACCTGCAAGTGGCATATTTTATTGACTTTTTATTTTCCGTGTTGACCACATTAGGGTTACTGTAAGGGGGCTAGAAATACCCCTTTAGCCCCCAAAAACACTTATCCTCGTTTTAATTTTTTTAGTAGCATCAAAACAACCACTTTTCTCTTTTGTTCTTAGATTTATTGCTTCTTTAGAGTAAGATCTTGGAATATGGATTAAGTTGCTGTTTATGGTTATTTAATGAAGTTTGCTTAGTTTTCCATGCTTAATCTATCCATGTCTTCATCTCTAAATTTTGGGTTTATGTTATTTGCTATGATTAATGAGTAGATCTCTTTAGGGTTAGTGAGGAGATGGGTTACATCTAGGTTGGATCATGGTAATCTCTCTTATTTAGGTTAGTATTGCTCACATTTTAGTAGATATGTGTTTAATGCTTGTTTCAACCTAATCACTTGAGACATGAACTCAAGGCATCAAACACCACCAAGTGTTTGTTAAAATGCCAAGTTAAGTTCTAGTCTATAATTGACTGCTCTTTCTCAAGATATTGATGTTTAGAGTGGTTAGTTTGCTTGTTATAGTCCATTCTTAATGCAAATTTGGTTTTGATCACCAAAAGATTTGGTTTTGGTCAATCTCAGATTGAGGATTCCTTGTCCATGATAATGGTTTGAATGATTGATTTACAATTCGATAACTCAGAATCTTCTTGTTAGGTTACTGGATAAGAGTAGGAAACCATGATTCCACTGAAATCAATGGCCCTTATCTCCTCATGAACCCTTCTTTCATCATTATTTGCAATTGTCATCTTGCTCTGTTTCTTTGTTATTTCTTTCTTTTGTATTGCTATGTTCTTAGTACTATGCTCTGTTTTATGTTTCATGCTAGATACGAAATTCCCATATCTGATAATCGGCTTAAACTAGTGACTAGCTGTATTAGTGATTCTTAAATTGCTTCCCAATTGGTTCGATACCTCAAGTACTATGAGTATTTGATAACTAAAAAGGGATAAAATGATGTTATCAACAAACACCATCGTGCTTCTTCAACCTTACTTTTAAGAAAAAAACTGAAAAATAACTTACTAAATAACTTCCCAATTTGTCATATTTGCAATTACCCAGAATTAAGATTTTTATTCATAGACTTTAGATGAAGTCTCCTTAATTACATTTCAAAATAGTAGTCTTCACAAAAGTAGTAAAGTTCAGGTAAAGTCTGCTCTATAAGACAAATGTTACTTTTGCAACTGACTTAGTTTGACTTTAATAATAGAAGTCTCCAAATGAAGTCTCTGATGAAGTAGACTTCAACTGAAGTCTTCAACAAAAATATAGTAGAATTCTCATGAAGTCTTCCATATTTTATCATTTTTTAATACATATATGGGATCCATTTCTTATTATGAAACATAGACTTCACATGAAGTCTTTGGTATTTTAGAAGACTTCAGGTGAAGTCTGTACGTTCACATAAATATACAGATTTGTTTGTTCAAATAATCTTAATGTTGGTCAACTTCAAAAATAACCCCTCTAAGAAACGGAGACTTCAAATGAAGTCTGCGTGATTTTCAAAGACTTCACATGAAGTCTACGTAAAAGTCAAAATTTCAGTCAATTGCAAAACTGACACAGTTTTTAGCAGTCTTCACGTGAAGTCTTCGTTAATATTTTTTATTTCCAAACAAGAATATCAAGACTTTACGTGAAGTATACTCTCAAAATCCAGAAAATAGTCAAATGCAAAACTAACCTCTGTGTTGACTTGCAGACTTCAGGTGAAGTCTACATGGAGCACAAACTTCACCTGAAGTCTACTCTCTGAAACTTTCAGAAATATGCTGAAAATAGCTAGATTTGAGCTAGGGATTATATTTACCTTACTTAGATGCCCAGAATGTCAAACTGAACCGTTAATCTTTACTTTTAGTTGCTAAATGCACCGAAAATGGAAGCTTTGAGAATTTTGAAATGTTAAATTAAAAATTAGAGAGATTTGTGGATAGAAATACAGAGATAATGGAAGAAAATATGGTTGGAGATTTTGAACGGGGGTTCGTAAGCTCGAGTATAGAAGATTCATGGGCATTTAGAGCTTTTTTTTTTGTTGTTAATGGTGGTTGGTTGAATTGAAGAAGATGACATTTTTGTAAATATTGTAGGTTTGATAAATATTTTGGTAATTTTATGATTTGCTGAAATTTATATATATAAAAACAAAAACTAATGGCATTTTCGAAATTATGTTAAGAATGAAGGGTACTTTGGAGTAGTGCTAGGAAAATTAAAATTGTGGGTTATCTGACTCATCGACCAAAGTCAATGAGTTATTTTAGAAAGGATCCCAATAAATATTATAAATAAATAAAAATAACTACAAATGCATACTGATTTTTCACAAAAATATATGTCATATAAAACATATAATTTTCGTAATATTATAAAAAAATAAGATTTGGATTTTTCGTTCGACTAAAAGAATCATATAAAGTACTCTAAAATCCTTAATTAAAATAAGGTAAAATAATAAAAGGCTCGTACTATGGCAACTTTGGTTTTGTGGGCTTCATGGACTTTTAGGAATATTTATTTGTAGGCTTTAAGCCTTCATTTTCATAAACAAATTTAGCCCATTTCTATATTAAGTGTAAGTTTTTCAAGCAGAGCTAAGTGCCTTTCTTATGTCTATATAAATATATATATATATATATATACTAGATGATTACTCATACGTTATATGAAACTATTTATTGTTTTTTTTTCTGTCATTTTAGTATGTGAATTTTATTTATGTAGATGGATTGTTGTCACTTGTGAGGATAAAATTATTGAGAAATTATGAATGGAGAAAAATAGGAAGAATGAAAAAGAAGATTCCGATCGAAAAGATATAAAAGATTGATTCACTTAAGGTTATTTACATAGAAGAAATTTATGATGATTCTTTTCCAATTTTTGGTATATGTATAGGATATATTGAATTTTAGGCTTTATTTTCGATGTGTAAGTTAATAATAAATATATACATATATATATATATATTTGTATTTGATATATGTAATTTGTAAAAAAAGTTAAAAGTTATAATTATTTAACTTTACTGGTAAATGATATAATAATTATAAGTTAGAAAATCTTTTAGATTAGCCAAAAATATTCCCCAAAGATCTTCTTCTTTTTCGTCTTCTACATAACAACACTATCCCAAATGGCCATTGTTCCATAGCTTGAGACAATACTTGCATCTAGGAAGACAAATAGAAGAGTTGATTAATATATACAAAACCAAAGGTAATCATAAATCCTTCAAGTTTTGACTTTAAATTTCTGTTTATTTACATGTATATATTTATATAAGTTCTGCTTTTCATAGATGCAAATGGATGGTTATTTGATTCGAAAAGAAAATAAGGTAAGTTTGTCTACTCTTGTCTTTAATAATCAAGTATTTCTATAGGTGGGTAATTGTAACAACATTGATTAGAAAATAGTAATTTATATATTCAGAAGAAATCTATATTCTATTAATAAAAATAAAGATTAATTAATTAATTCTAATTGTATTGATACGAAAAATAATTCATATTTTACAAATAATACAAAAAAATTATTCATTATTAATTTTTTATTNAAAATAATTCATATTTTACAAATATTACAAAATAATTTATTCATTATTAATTTTTTATTATACAAAATAGAAAACATATTTACTAAAGCAAATTGAATTAGTATTTATAGGAACTTGGTAGCATATAAAATGATTGCACTAAATAAATTTTTTATGACTCTTCAAGTCAAATGTCATCATTAATATAATTGTATTGATTATTTTAAAATTTTGAAAATTAAAGATTTTAACAAATTCGATTGTTTCTTGTAAATAGTTAATTTTATATTATACAACATAGAAAATATTTTTATGAAGGAAATTAAATATATGTTTATTATAACTTGTTAGAATCTATAATAATTGCACTAAATAAAATTTTATGGACTTTTCAAAACGAATGTCTTCATGATTAGAATTGTATTTATGATTTAATATATTTGAAAATAAAATATTTTAACAAATCCGAAATTTGTTTTGTGAATTCTTAATTTGTATCTTATATAACATATTAAATAAAATTGAATTTTAGTTTATTTGAACATGTTAGAATCTAGAATCATTGCACTAAAGAAAATTTTTATGACTTTTTAAATCAAATGTCTTGATAATTAGAATAGAAATAGAAGTAATGATTTATCATATTTGAAAATAAGATTTTAACATATCAAAATTGTCTAATTAATTTTTAAAAATTTAAATATATAAAACATAGTAAAATCTATATAATAATAACAATCTTAATAAAGGTGATGTACTGTTGTGTCTTTTCACTCGCGTCTTTCCATAAATATTTCTCTTATGGTTATATTTTATGGGTTGTGACTATTCATATGTAACTTTTTATTGCGTCTTTCATTCATATTTTTTCATTTATATTTGTGTTTATTTATTTATAAATTTTCAATTAAAATAAATATATATTTTTACCAACAAATGTCTTTATATACAATATAGGGTTATGACTTTTCATGACATGTTTTTAATCACACATTTTGAAATCTATTTAAATCTACTCTATAAATCTGTTTTCATAATTGGTTTTGTTGAATCTAGAATTATGTTATATTTTGAAAAAAAATAGTTATAGAAAAGATAATATTAATAAACAGAAACTTCCACTAAAAAATCAATAATAGAAAACATATTTTCATGTTCGAAGAAAAAAAAATCAATTTTTTTTTGGCAAACAAATTCCATTTAATTAAAGAGATTCAGAGTTAGGTGGGGCTGAATTAATTGTCATTTTAGCAATTAGATCTGCCTCCTTGTTACAAGATCGAGAGATAGCTTTAAAACTAGAAGAAATGAAAAGGGGGAGAAGGTTGGCGGATCTCCGAAATTCTCAAACCTTGATTGATGGCTGAGATTAGAATGACCGAATCAGAGTTAACTTCAATTCAGCGATGATTCAATACAAGTTCAGACCCCACTGTTGAGCTCGAGTTTTGCCCTTTGAAGATCCATCTAAGCCCAACAACGTTTTGTGTGGATCGCCAAGAATCATCTGTAAAACAGAGTATGTGGTCTAATTGGGGGTTAGTTACCGCTCTTCCATCAAATTGGGTTTTGTACTCTTCGAATTATTTTGTCTTCATGGCATTTTGAGCTGAATCCCGTTCCTTTGCTGTCAGGATTGCAGATGGAATGCACTCATCCTCCGTGATCACTATACTGTTGAACAGGTTGTTATTTCGATTTTTCCAGAGGGCCCATAGTATCCATAGAGTGATAATCCCAGCTAACAAACATGTAGGTGGCAGACTTGACCATGATTTCACTGTTCTCCACATACATGGGAAATCAGAAGTATTGTCCATAGGTAGACGTTGTGATATTGGTGCCTTGTTCCAGATAGTCTTTGCAAAGTTACAGTTGAAGAATAAGTGGGTTAGTGTCCCCTCCTCTCCACATCATTAACACTTTGGGTCCACGTCTAAATGATGAGCTCGCATTCTTTCTCCTACTGGGAGTGCTCCATGTAGTGCTTTCCACAAAAACATTTTCACCTTCGGAGCAGTTGGGACTTTCCACACCTCATTTATCCAATCTGTGCCTACACTATGTGAAAGCATACCGCTGGGAGGCTTCTCGCTCATTAGAGCATAATACCCGATCTAGCACTGTATTCTCCATTCGAGCTATGGATCCATATCCTTGCATCTTCCATCCCTAATTCACTTGGCTTGATGCATCTAACATGATTTTACATTTGAGGTATGTGTTGCCTTACCTTAGTTAAGTCCCACTTCGTTGAATTTTCCATCATCAAATCTGCCACTTTCATTTGTTGTTGGAGTTCTGTAGGTGGACCAACTATTCTTTTGCTTGCATCCGTAAATATCCAGCTGTCTTCCCATACACGGATGCTTTTGCCATTGCCCACAGCCCAACCAATGTTGTCTCGTATCAAGTCTCTACCCTTCATGATCCCCTTCCAGCCATAAGAGCAAGTATTCAATTGTGAACAGGTGAGAAAACTCTCGTTGCTACAATACTTTCCCAACAATAGTTGTAATAGTAAAGAGTCAGGGTCTGTGAGAATCCGCCAACTAATTTTTGCCGATAAGGCCACATTGAATGCATGCACATCTCAGAAACCTAATCCTCCAAGTTTCTTTGATTTTGTCATTTTATCCCATGAAATCCATGCCATTTTCCTCTTCTCAGGATTCTGATCCCACCAAAATCTAGTAAGCTCAGATTGGATTCAGTTCAAAAGTGATGATGGTAGCAAAAAGCACGACATCGCATAAGAGGGTATGGAGCTTAAAAAACATTTTAGCATCACATTTTTTCCAGATTAAGAGAGGAACTTACTTGTCCAATTTATGCATTTTTGGTGTATTTTATCAACAATGCCATTGAATAAATCTTTCTTCCTCCGTCCGAAATGTTCGGGTAAACCGAGATACTTACCAAGCCCACCTTCTAGATTGATCTGCATTTTCTGTTTCAACCTTTCTTTCTGTATTGCGGCTGTCTTCCTTGAGAAGGTGATTGCTGATTTGGAATTTTTGATAGATTACCCAGAAGCTTGTTCATACTTGTTTATGATTAATTGCAATGTATCAATACTTTTTATGTTTCCTTTGCAGAAGAACATGGTATCATCCACAAAGAGCAAGTGGTTTATTCTTGGTCCATTGCGTGATACCATTAATCCCACGAAGGTGTTGTTCTCTTGTGCTTTCCTACATAACCCGGACAGAACTTCACTGCAAATAATGAAGATAAGTGGGGAAATGGGATCTCCTTGTCTTATGCCTCTTGTAGGTATGATGATATCCCTTGGTTCCTCATTGACAATGATAGCAAACGGGACCATTGTGATACGTTGCATTAACCATTTGACTAGAGTTGCATGGAAACCCAGTCTTGTTAATACCTCTTTAATGAAATTCCATTGTAGCCTATCATAGGCTTTACTCATGTTTGTTTTGATGGCTACAGCTCCATGTTTCCTTGCTTGAGAGGTATTTAGGTAGTGTAGTATCTCATGTGTTATCAAAACATGTCAGTGATCGACCTTCCTACCACAAAAGCTGATTGCATCCTAGTTATTATCTTGGGTAAGACGGATCTAAGTCTTTTTGAGAGGATCTTTGCAATCACTTTATAGGTGTAGTTGCATAGGGCTATAGGGCGATATTCTTCAACCTTGCGCGGTGATTGAATCTTAGGAATTGAGCCGTATGAGTGTAGCATTCATCTTTCGTTGCATCTTGCTTGTTTTAAAGAATTCTCGAGTCTCACTGATGATTGTTTTACCAATAATCTCCCAATTAGCTCTGAAAAATGATGCTGAAAATCCGTCAAATCACAGGTGCTTTGTCGGCATGTATTGAAAAAGCTGCTTCTTTTATTTCTGTATCTGAGGGTTCTTTGATCTACCTCTAATGTCTTCAACAGATACTCTGCTACTAAGAGCCTCATCAATGATTCCAGAGCTCTTTGACCCGATGATGTGTACATCGATTGATAATACTTCACTATTATACCACCAATCTCATCCTCTTGGTATTCCTCTTTACCCTCTGCATCTTCAATCACCGTAAAGGTGTTTCTAATAGAACGGGCTTTTGTTATGGCGTGGAATAAGGAGGAATTTTAATCTCCGAGTTATAGCCTTAAAATTCTGCTAGGTTGCTTCCAAAAGTCTTCTTCCTTTTCATAGGCTGATTGCAATTTGAGAGTAATTGCTCTTATCTTGTTTGAATCATTAACAAGGCTTACCATGGCCTGTTCTAACTCCTTTTTGCGTTCCTCTATATAGATCATGTTGTTCCTATTCGTCTCTTTACTCCAGTGGATGAGGGTTTCACGAGTTCTAATGAGTCTGAATTTGAACAGGATTTATTGGGAAGGTTTCCATTCTGTCTTTACAATTTCCTTTACTTCCCCATTATCATTGAGCCTTTTATCGTATCTGAATATGGAAGTTTTCTTCTTCTTTCAAGATTCGAGCCATGTGACCATTGGTTTATGGTCTCAGGCTTTATACCATAGGTATGATGTTCTACTATTTGGAAATAACTTGAACCACTTCTCCTCTGCCATCACTCTATCAAGTCGACAACGAACTATCTGGTTTTGCCTTACCCCTCTCCAAGAGAGTGGATCCCCTGAAAACTGGAGGTCAAATAGGCCAGCTTCAGACACAAAAGCTCTGAAGTCCACAAAGGAACTCTCTGGCCTTATATTTTCTCCTTTCTTTTCCTCGTTTCACAATATATCGTTAAAGTCTCCAAGGACCATCCATGGTGAATTACACACATTTGCTAACTCGAGCATTCTATTCCAAGTAGTTTTACGCTTTGCTTTCTCTGTGCTGCAGTATGTGAAAGTAGCAAAGAACCTCTTTTCTCCATATGTGATTCGAGTGTCTATTGCATCAGGGGAGGCTGGGATCACCTCGATCTGAACTTTGTCCGTCCAAAGAAGGAGTAAACCTCCACTTCTGTGACCTTGGGGAGGTACAATTTTGTGATTGGGATAATTTATGTTCGCTACTATATTAAGGACCAACTCATTGCCATTCTTTGTCTCCATTAGGAATATTATGATTGGTTTATGTTTTGAATTCAGCCCTTTCAGACGTCAAACATTCAAGGGATTCTCAAGACCTTGATAGTTCCAACTCACCATGCCTAAGGAAAAGGATTTGTTGGAATTTGAAAATCCAACTTCCTCGTTTCCAATGGTGGGATCATTCTGTTTTGAGCATTAGAGATAACAGCCTCTGCTTCTTTATTTGTAGCTTCACTTCTTGAGTTAATCTCTGGTATTCTAATGGAGGTTCGTGTCTCATTGAATCTGTTGTTATTCTTACTTCTGTCTATTATGTTCCTGCGCCTAGGAGAGGGTCTTTGATTCAGAGTTTTCCTTTTCCTCGAGTTAACTCCTTGAAAAACTTTTGGACTAATAACAATCTGTTTCTTCTTGGCAGGTCTACCCGGTTTTCTCTTTATCGGTTCTTCCCTCATTATGTCTCTGCTCTCAGTGGCTTTTGTGGGACCTTTGGTTAGCCTTTGTAATATTGGGATTCTTTCTGCACTATGGACTTCATCTGGTTCAACCACTTCAGCAGCGATTGGCCCTAGTTTCTGCAAAACTGGTACTATTTCTGCCATTTGAACATCAGCAGGGGAAACTGGTGGCAATTTTCTCCACTTTGTTTGCTGATGTTCTCGCCATATTAGCAGCATTTTTTTCAATCTGGCTAGATTCTTTAGCCCTTTGGAACCTTAGTCTACGTGCTGCACTCTCCGTAGGATCAGGTACATTAACATATTGGGACATAAAATCTCTAATTTCCCTAATGCTTCCTCAAAGCGTAATGGTGGGACAACAAACTCATCTCTATTGTGTGGTCTAGCTTCAGATATATGTTCATCCGGTATGTTAGATGCAGACCCACCCTTTTGGCTTACACCTTCATTATCTCTATGCTCTACAGTAGGATTTATCCTCCTCCAAATCATAGTTGTGTTTCTACTTTGTGATTCCATTCTGGAATTACCTCTGTAATAGTTCATAGAGGCATTATCCTCTCATATAGGTCTTGTGTTTTGGCTACGCGCAGTCCTAGAGGGGTCCCGTGTTCTTTTCTTCACTGTTCCAGAGGTTGATTGATCATGTTGTAACCTCGGCATTGGTCTTCCTCTTCTTCCTTGGTTTATCAAGTTGGCTTCCATTAGTTTGGTTACTGTCTCCTTGTCAAGGTCTTTACCACCATAGTTGCAATCTTTCATCTCGTGATCCAACCTTTTACAATGGTAACAATGGTTACCTAACTTCTCATAAATCAGTGTGACCATGAATTCCGAGCCATCATTGAATTCCACAATCGTTTTCATAGTAAGCGGTTTTAATCCGTTGACAACTACACGAATTTGGGCTGCTATTGGTGTTATGTCTACGATCTCCAGTTTGCCAATATCCTGGCCTATGCTTAATAGAGTTTATGTATTCCACAGATGGACTGGGAGCCCATGGATCCTAATCCATAATGGAATATTTGCCGGAAATGATAGGTCTATCGAGCTTTCCCATTTCTGTAAAATCACCATCCACAGCCCAAAATGGTATGGTCTATTTTTCAGAACATTCATCATGTATGTCTCATTAGCAAAGCAAAAGCTGACCTTCCCTTGTCCCAAGTATTTGCCAACTGCTCTCGTGGTCGAGTTCCACATGTTAGAGAAAATTGGTATGAGGGACCATGTCCTTTGTTGCTGCGCGTTTGTTGCCCTTCCTACCAAGGTGAGAGCATGCTCACTCTCGAGTTTGGAATTGTCAAAAGCTAGGACTTTCACCCAGATTGCATTATCATCATGGTTGCTCACCATACTACCCTTCCCTTTCTCTTCATATGTCAAGCGTTTCGTCATTGTGACTTGACAAGACTTTCCTTTAAATGGTTTCTGCACAAATGAAAAGATTAAGGTGTAAACACTAGAGACTAGCTCTGTATTGGCCACAAGGGTCTAGTCACCATAACAAGGTCGGATATTTGCCGTTATATCATACCCGCAGAGAAGAACACTCGAATGAATGCATGCATTTGTACGTTTTTCTGCTAGGTAACTTCTATAACAAATTACAGATCTGGACTCCTCGCCTCCTTGTGAGTCTGGCCATGGTGGTAAATTAACATTCCGGCACTGGTTTTCCTTTTATGGCTAAAAGTCAGAGGTTATTGGCTAACTGGAAGTTAAACCTTTTGAAAAAATTTCTAAAGAGGGAAAGACTGGGAAAACACTGGAGGATAAAGATTTTTCTTGGGAAGCGGGTCAGAGAGAAAAGTCAGAGAAAATCTCGATTGAAAGATAAAAAATTAAAAAAAATATATTTTTTCATAAATATAAAGTTAAAATTAAAAAAAACATAACTATAGAATCAATGGTACCTTTTGGAATATAACTTCCAAGAATGAATAGTTGTAACTTTTGAAAGTAACCTTTCACAATTTATAAATAAGCAGTCAATGATCTCACAATTAATAATTTCAAATTATCAAAATGAGTAATAGAAAGAGTTTTGAAGATTTACCTACATATAGTTTGTTACATAACATTCGTATGAAAAGGTGTCCACAACATATACTACTTAGAGTAATTAGGATATGGAAGCAAGAAATCTTAAACGAATGGATGAATTAATAAGTTTAAGTTGCCTTTTGGTATTTTCATGTTCGAAGAAAAAAAAAAAAATTTCATAAATGTAAAGTTACAATGAAAAAACATAACTATAGAATCAATGGAACCTTTTGGAATATAACTTCCAAGAATGAATAATTGTAACTTTTGAAAGTAACCTTTCACAATATATAAATAAGCAGTCAATGATCTCACAATTAACAATTTCAAATTATCAAAATGAGTATTAGAAAGATTTTTGAAGATATATCTACATATAGTTTGTTACAAAACATTCGTATGAAAAGGTGTCAACGACATATACTTGTTAGAGTAATTACGATATGGAAAGCAGGAAATCTTAAACGAATGGATGAATTAATAAGTTTTATTTGTCTTTTGTTAGATAAAAACGTACATATTTTTTCTGCCTTTAAATTTTCTATTCAAATAAATTTTCTAATTTTTTGTACAATATTATAGGATGATACAATTCTTGGACCTATCTACTCTGAATACGTTAAATGATTGAAGGATATCATTAAAGACAAGGAAATTTATTTAATAAGTGATTTTGAAGTTTGGAAAGCCTATTGAGAATTATAAAATATCAAATCATCATCTTACATTGCGTTTTAACAATGAAGCAACATTTCAATTAACCAAAACTTTGGTAAAACTATAAAATTAGAAAATTTCCAGTTTTCTAATTCAAATGAATTTCATGAACTATCTAACACAAATACTAAGTTTAATGGTTTGTTTCGTTTACTTTTTAAAATACTTTTTAAAGTTCTGTAATTTGTTGTAAACATTTTTACAAAAATACATTGTATAGTTTTCATAATCACGGATGTAATTGGAGTTATATCTGATGGAGGACTTCAAAATATAGATAGCAACATTGATCTTTCAAAATCAATTATAGATTTAATAATAAAAAGGTATTATTTAACTTCAAATTTAGAGATGTAGAGTTTATTTACAATTATAGATCGCTAACAAATTAAATTGTAGTGGAAGAAAAGTTTGAGTAACAATATAGGTTGAACAAATTGAACAATATAAGGAAATGATCTAAGGAAAGAATCCTAAAGGTGAAGTTATAATAATAACAAGTGTTAACCCTAAATTGTATGGAGGAAAGAAATAAACTATGAATTTTTTTTTTTTTGTCAACTCATATTAATATATCACTAAATAGGTGAAAGAAAGTTATACTCTGAAACCAATAAGTGGCTCTCTAGAAGAACGAGCGAGAGCATCAGCCTTATGGTTTAGAGAGCGCGGAGTTACATGAAGAGAAAAAGCACTAAAAAGAGATTTAAACCTATGAATATCCTCCTGGTAAGGTTGAAACGCTGGCCAATCTTCTGGGTAAAAGAGCAACTTCAGAGCATCCATGCTATCTGTAGCTAACTCCACTTCTAGGACCTGGGACNGCATCCATGCTATCCGTAGCTAACTCCACTTCTAGGAACTGGGACGAGATCAGAGATTCCATAGCCCAAAGAATAGCTTCCACCTCCGAGTGCAATGCCGAGAGACTTCGCCGAATTTGTCATGCTCCCGTACGGTCTCCACATGTAGTGTCTGAAAAACAAATCTACCCCAGACCGGTGACAAGGTCGGAACTTTTCCAAGAGGCATCAACAAAGCATCTATAACCCGAGAACGATGGGTTAACAGTCAAAAGTATAGACACCTCTGACCAAATCGAAACCGTGCTTCGTGATCCTAAATGGCTTGTAAGATTTGTTTTACGTGTAGCTTGTGACCATTCGATCACATCTTGCTCCGCCTGAAATATCAAATCTCGGGGATCTGAACTTGTCCCAGCAAAACAATGCTCATTCCTATCTTTCCATAGAAGCCACATCAGCCAGGGAAAAATATTCCCCTTCATGGATTCCTGAAATCTTGAGAACAAGAAATCAAGATTGAACCAGATTGAGTTCCCCAGGAAAACATCCACAGGTGATGGTATGGACGATAACGCCCATGTTTGAACAGCCGGTGGACATTCAAAGAGAACATGGTTAATAGTCTCCTCTTCAGCTCCACATCTACTACATCTAGGGTCACAATTGATTCCCCTATTAGTTAAATTCATCTTAACTGCAATACAGCCTGATAAAGCTTGCCAAATAAAATGTTTTATTTTACGTGGACAATCTAATTTCCATATTTTTGAATATAAAGCCCAAACATTTGGCCCATAGTAATCCGACTCTGGTGTAGAAATGCTGTCCTCTAATGTATATCCAGATTTCACTGAATAACGACCAGATTTCGTATAGTGCCAACCCCAATAGTCTGATCGAACTCTTCGTGGGATTGGAATTCCCAGGATTAGTTGGACATCAGTTGGAATAAAATATTGGCGTAATAAAATCTCTCTCCAAGATCTGGTTTGAGAATCAATGAATTGATCAACAGTAATATTTGGATCAAAACCCATTGCAGCTCTTGGGTGAATGTCTGGTATCCATGGATCTCTCGAGACCGCAATAGATCTACCATCACCAATTTTTCTTATTTTACCTTTATTCACCAAAGGTCTGGCAGAAATAATACTTCTCCAGCCATATGACAAATTAGCAGATACAACCACAAAGGTTGGACACCGATTCAGATAATATCTTCCCCTCATAACCTTGGCATACAAGGACTCAGGAAAATCGAGTAACCTCCATAATTATTTGGCCAAAAGAGCCGAGTTAAATTCTTCCAAAACCTGGAAACCCAAACCACCTTCTTCCTTAGGTTTACATAAACTTCTCCATTTAATAAACTATGAATTTAAAATAGTAATTTTAATTATTTTTTATGAAATTATTTTTTGATGGTTTATCAGTGTGTAATTTAATAATATAAAAGAACATAAATAATTTTATTAACAACTTTATTAAACAATATATATGATGATATTTTATATTTTTATTTTTGGTTATTTGTACCGTAACACCACTAATGCTTCAAAATTGTATCTCAATGATCCAATTAATTTAATTTAAGAGTTTTAAAAAAAGTAAGTTTAAAAAATTAAGTTAAATATTGTTGATATTTTGAAACTTTATTTAATGATTTTAGTTGTAAAAATTTACCTGAACTTCATAAGAACATTTAGAATAGAATTAATTTGAAAATGATAAATGAAGAAGATCTGGTTACAATATCTAAACTCTATGATTTGCTTTTTGAAGATATAG
>OVAX01002054.1:0-34693 GCA_900406405.1 Lepidium africanum | reverse complement strand
TATATATATATATATATATATATATATTATAGGGTAAATTTGCTCAATATCCTTTTTTTTTTAAACCTACAAAATATCCTTTTGATAATTTTTATTTATAAACTACTCTTGGCCCACATGTGAAGACAAAATTGCCCTTGACAACATTAAATAGAAGAGAGAAAAACAACGGAGCATTAAACATATTGTACCGGATAACAAATTTCTTGTATTCTAAAATTAGATATAACAACCACTAATATATTTTGCATACACGAATAAAATATTTTGTATCTGCTAACATATTATGTATTTGCTAACTTATAATGTATCTGCTAACATATAATGTATCTGCTAACATATTATGTATCTGCTAACATATTTTGTATTTGCTAACATATTTTGTATCTGCTAACAGATAAAGAATTTCGTATCTGATAAAGAATTTTGTATCGGGTAAACGATTGTGTACAGCCTACAAAACCACGTAGCATGCAAGAATCATAAAAGGGTTGTTCATTAAGTACCTGATAAAGAATTTCGTATCTGATAAACAATTTTGTTTCGGGTAAATGATTTTGTACAACTTACAAAAACAAGTAGCATGCAAGAATCGTAAAATGGTTGTTGAAANAAGTAGCATGCAAGAATCGTAAAATGGTTGTTGAAACCAAAATCTGATATTTGCTAACTTGTATATATCGTATACGTTACATGATTTATTATCAGGCAACTCAATTATTGCCTGCTACGACATATGTTACAAGGGTAACTTGTATCGGGTAACATAACATGTAAACGGTAAATTACCAATTAGACAATACAAAAGAACGTACCCGATAATAAATTTAATATCTCTAGTGTGAACATACCTCTCAAATCCACTATTTATCTTCTTCCTCCTTTCACGTTTTTCTCTGAATATTTTTCCTTTGTTTCTTCTTTCTTGTTCTGAGATGAATTGAATTGCTTCACCGCTTTGGGTATTTAGAGGAAAGATTTGGGAGTTGGGGAGCCAAGATAATTGACAAATCTAAGCTTCAATTTTAAATCACAAACTTTCATAAGCATCAGCAAAGAAATCATCAATACTTCTACCAAGGTTGACAATTTGTTCCCTACAGAGAAGACCCATGACGTCAAATTCAACTCCACAGCTGACTCTAGTGTCTGCAACATCTCAATTGAAGCATTCACGAATCTCAATGGCAACGTGAAGTGGTGGTGTAGTGAGTTTGGTGGGTTTGATGTAGAGATTGTTGAGTTTCAGAAATGAAGAAGATGTATCTTCAACCTCCTTGCATGTATCTCAGAAGAATATAAGAAATTGAGAGGAGAGAGAGAAAGGAAACAAAGATTAGCGTAGGAGAAAGTGAAAGAAAAAGAAAAGGAAAAAGACAAAAAATCCTAAAAATTAGAATAGTATCCTATAGATTATAGACTATATACTTACCTAATTAGCATAAGTTTTGTGGGTAGTGAATGCAATTACTTTATATTATAAATGCATGTTTGTAAGTATGTGATGAAAAATGATGCACTGTTTTAGATGTTTATACTTTGACAAAGTATATATTATATACACGCATATATATACTAAACTATATTTGTTTACCAAATTTACATGTATACATGTTATATAAATTTTTTTGCATGTAAATCATAGATAATGTAATTTTAAAACTAATTTACTGGTAGTACATTTTGATATAGGTTTTCTAGTTTTAAATTTGATCTAAAGTTTTTTCCATTACACTATTACGACCTGTATAACTGTATATTAATTGGTTAGTCACTAATCATAACTTAGAGTTTAATATTTTTTCGTTTGGACCATTATTATTTCGTAAACTGATCATAATATTTGGATATTGCCAAGTTTTTTTTTTTTTGTTAATCAAGGAAGAATCTCGGCTGAAGTCCAAACCAATTTTCTAGGGTTAGACGCAACCCGAATTTAGACATCCAATAACCAAACATATATGATTACCAATTTCGCACTTAAGAGAAATTGATTCTTTACTTAGACCAACATGACAACTTCCTCCTCAAATGGAAACCACTAGACCACCACTACTTAATTTGATATTGTCAAGTTACTAGGTAAGTTTACTCATATTTCATTTTTAAAACCTTAATTTTCAGTGTTTTAAATTTAATAATTTAAGGGTATAGCCGAGTTGCTCTTAGTCTGGTGGTTAGGATGATCCAGCTAATGATTTGACATCAGGGTTCAATTCCTACCTGCTGCATTATGGTGGCTTAAAAAAGGAATTTTAGGGGTGGACTTTAGCCTATGGATTGGACCTTGTCGATCCAATGTTGACAACAAAAAAAAAATTAGGGTTATATATAGGTAACTAATCCTTTTTTATTTTAGATTTTATGACTTGGGTTCACTAATCCAAAATTACGCTTCAATGTTCTTTCGTTTTAGATGATAATGATATGGTAAATTAGTTCATAAGTGTACATGTTTGGATTGCTTATTTACAATATAAAATTTTGTTTCTTATATCTATATGTTTTATATACAAGTTTACTAGTTAATAATTTATGTGTATTTCATTTATTAAATTTTTAGATTTCAGTGTTTTAGAATTAAATTTTTGTAAATTAAAGAGCTACAATTTATAAAAGTTTAATATTTTGTTTGCACCACAATGTTTTGTGGATAAAATCTTGATTTGTTTTTTTAACAGAATATAGTATATATAAAAAAGAGTGAAAAAATTGTGAAAGATGTTATATATATTAATCGAGTTGGTCACTAATCCTAAATTAGGGTTTAAAAATCTCTTCTTTTGTATAAACTAATCAGTTTTGATTCATTAGTATTTAGGTAGGGTTTATTATATTCTCATTTAAAATATAATTATCTTTTAATGATACTTAAAATCTTGTGTTTAAGTTTTTCATTTACAGTTTAATGTTTTGTTTTTTTTGTAGAATTCTTTTATAGATGGTCGTTGACCATTATTCAATTTTATTCACCATCTAAATTTTAAGATTTCAAACCGATTAATTTATAATCTCTAACTGTACATACTAATTGGTTTGAGTTCAATATTCTTAAAATTAAAGTTTAATATTTTCTCGTATAAAATATTGTGATATTTGTTATACATATTTTTTTTCCAAGTATGTTTTTTTTCCAACACATTTAGACTATATAGATTTCTTAGACTAATCCTAAATCAGGGTTTAAAAATCTCTTCTTTTGTGTAAATTAATCAGTTTTGATTCATTAGTATTTAGGTAGGGTTTATTATATTCTCATTTAAAATATAATTATCTTTTAATGATACTTAAAATCATGTGTTTAAGTTTTTCATTTACAGTTTAATGTTTCGTTTTTTTTGTAGAATTCTTTTTGTAGATGGTCGCTTGACCATTAATCAATTTTTTCACCATCTAAATTTTAAGATTTCAAACCGATTAATTTATGATCTCCGACTGTACATACTAATCGGTTTGAGTTCACTATTATTAAAATTAGAGAATATTTTCTCGTATAAAATATTGTGATATCTGTTATATATGTTTTTTTCCAAGTATATTTTTTTCCAACACGTTTAGACTATATAGATTTCTTAGACTAATTCTAAATCAGGGTTTAAAAATCTCTTCTTTTGTGTAAATTAATCAGTTTTGATTCATTAGTATTTAGCTAGGGTTTATTATATTCTCATTTAAAATATAATTATCTTTTAATGATACTTAAAATCTTGTGTTTAAGTTTTTCATTTACAATTTAATATTATTTTTTGTAGAATTCTTTTGTAGATGGTCGGTTGACCATTAATCAATTTTATTCACCATCTAAATCTTAGGATTTCAAACCGATTAATTTATGATCTCTAACTGTATATACTAATCGGTTTGAGTTCAATATTCTTAAATTATAATTTAATATTTTCTCGTGTAAAACATTGTGATATTTGTTATACATGTTTTTTTGACTATATTTGTTTTCCAACACGTTTAGACTATATAGGTTTCTTAGTCTTTAATTGTGATATATAGTTTATTTTGTTAGACTTTTTTTTGTTAAAATAATATGTTCTTTTGTATGTGTATACCATAATTTAGTATTTTAAATTTATTTATATGTAGTTCAAAATTTAAGCTGTTTCTTAATTACCACTATTTACAGTTATATATATTTTTATATTATTTAAATACTTAATTTTGGAAACATGTAATGTTGGTGTAAGCAGAAAAAAAAACATGTATTAACACAATAGTTTGCATTAATGCTCGCTCAACTCACTAGAGAGCAAAATTGTCTTAACTATATTATTAAAATCTCAAAAAGTGTCTTACACCACCATTATTAGTGGTCTCTAAGAGGGGTTCTAAGCTAAAAATATTAATAAAATAATAAAATGTGAAAAAACCCAAAGAGAAAGTTTTTTAAATAAGAAACTTTGAGATGAATTTCTTGACACGTGTCAACACGTGATTGGAAAATCTTAAAAAAAAAAATAATATTATAATTGTTTAAGGGTTTCTTAGAAAAAACCTTCGATAATGTTGCTCTTATACCTATTTTAAAATTTTTGTTAGGCATAATGCCTGTTTTCATAAAACTCTATAAAAAAAAGGCTAGAGAGAAGGCGATTGCCGGCAATAAAACTGATGGCGATTTTCGGCAACAAAAATAAGTTTACCGGCGAAGTAAATGTATTATTTTTTCAAATGCTTTATACGGCGATCCATAGGAAGATTACCATCGAGGTGGTTACGAATAATTCTTTGGCGATTCTAAAGGGCGATGGTGTTTGTTGACGAAAACAAGGAGATCTCTGGCGATGTAAATCTCAAAATTTTCACCTGGGTTTTCCGGGATCCAAGAACCGATTAATATCGTGAGGGCTACATATGATCTATTGGTGATTCTAAAGGGTGATGGTGATTGTAGCCAAAGTAAAGGCGTTTTCCGACAAAGTAAAGTTCGGATCTCTCAATTGTTTGATACGGTGGCGATTAATATTGACAATTGTATGAAGGATCTTTCGGTGAATCTAAGGAACGATGGCGATTTCAGGCATATCAAAGGCGTTTTCCGGTGAAGAAAAATCTTCATTTCTCTGATGCTTTATACGACGAATCTAAAGGCGATTAATGCTAAATAGACTATGAATGATGTATTGTTGTTTCTAAGGAGCGAATCTGAAGATTTATATTTAGATTTATTCAATAATTCTAATGGGCGTAGGAGAAACAAATTACGAGCTCTTAAGATCCAAAGACGAAGAGAAGATTATTTTTGGCTGATAAGTCAAAAGGGAATGATAGGCGCAGAGATAAAATCTGTTTTGGATATTGATCCGGAAGATGTTTTAGACAATTTGGAGCAAGTCAAGTTTATTCATGTTCTTGTTAATCCTTCACTCATGTCAAGGGAAACGTTGTTTAGTATCCAAGAGTATTCTTTGAATTTTAAGGGGGCAATGACTGGAATGCTCTTAATTGAATAGAAAGTGACTCATATACTCCGTAGGAAAAACGAATTAACTTAAGGAATTAATTAACTTATTTAATAAGGAAATTGGTGGTTGTTTACCAGTTTGTCCAGGCTCCAACCGATGAAACCCACCCATACCCGTATCCGAGTAAAGAACCCACATCTGTTATCTTCCTCCTGAGTCGTTGATTCCGACGAGAAACCGCAAGGGTGACAAGGAGAAACTAAACGAGAAACGAAAAGAGAAACTTCAATTTCTGAAGGAAAGGAAGGTATGAGTCCTTTTTACCTCTCTCTTTTTTCTTTTGAGTTCTAATGTTCGATATTTGGAAATGTGAAGATGCTCTTATTTCAGGTCTTCATTGCTATGACTTTCCCGAAGGGTATAAAGACCGGATGGGTGACATGAGTTTTGTGCAAAAACATTTCAAGAACGGAAGAGTGACACAAGAACTGGTTGAGGAAACGTTTCTGAAAATGAAGAAGCCTAGAGCTGATAGGTTAAAGATGGCGGTGTTGTACTTTCTAACCCATGTGATAAAGGGTAATGGGAATCGAGGGAAACATGCAGGATCTTGATCATTGTTGGTCTTTCCCGTGGGTTAGTTAGGCTGAGTTTCTTTGACAACTTGGCAGAAATTAAAAGGATGATGAGCTTGTTTGAAGAGGTATGTGTGTTAAGTTATGTAGATAATGTGAATTAGTAAATTAATTGATTGTTTCATTATGTGTCTTGTGTGTAGCTTCTACCATTTGAACTATCCCGAATCTGATGACGGAGTTCCGACTTGACGTTGAAGACGCTGACAGCTGCTGTCCTAGGATGTGCAAAAGCAAGTTCAGACGTAGTGCCATGAAAGGTTTTACTATTGAAGAAATAAACAAGGCGATTGGTTAAACAAAGGTCAGTTTATTGTAAAAATATAATTGAATTGTTATAGTTTGTTATTCGCGTTTTAAGCAGTGAATTGTGATCACAGGGTATCAAAAGTATTTTATGGCCAACTGTGGAGGAGAGAGACCTTATTGGTGAGATGGCTGAAGAGGATGATGTGCTTGATGGTTGGACAAAGCGTCTGGTCGTTGAAAAAAAAGAAGATACGCTTTGAAAGTTATTACAAAGAGATTCTTGTTCCACTTGTTATATGTGGAAACAAATTTCGGTGTTTGGGCCATTTGAGAGGTATCAATTACAACATCAAGGAAGACGATTAAACCTACAGAGTAGAAAATTTCAAACAAGTGGATATCAAAAGCTTCAATTATATTCTAATTCAAGTTAATTGCTTCAAGTTTTCCAAGCTATTGCTTCCTCTGTAATATCGAAGCAAGTTTTCCAGAGAGGATCGGGTTAGCAACAAAAGTGTATTGGTCACGATGGATTTGCTTTTCTTCCTCTACAGGATTTCATGCAAGTTTCCTTTTTCTATCAAGATTTCAAAATTCTTATTTCGGTTTCACTCAGTTCTCATAATTTAATTTCAGGATTTCTCGGGATTCATCATCACAATCACAATTTCAATATGCATGAATCATGGAATTAAGTGTAATAGTGAAACTAAATGCGAAAAAGCATTACTATGGAAAGTCGAATATCAAGCTATGGTGAGATTAAGGGAATGATTTATATCTGTTTTCCTTATTCGTATGATCTGCAAATGGGAATTTACTCTAGAAATTAACATATTTACTTGATTGTTTTGCTTGAGGCGATATCAAGTTTTTATATTGTCTTCCAATCGAGAGCTTTGAGTTATTCATATCAAAAGTTTAATTCTTTTCTTTTCATTAATCGCTACAGAGATACAATGGCACATATAACTCTTAACAAGAAGTTGGCAACCGGTAGCTCTTCTGTGATGATTCCAAAAATAAAGATACCCAAGTTTGATAATACTGCATAATTGGAGAAGTACTCGAAGGTGCTCCTAGGTCGTTGCCTGAATCCAGCCAAGCAAGATGTTGGTGCTTTAATTCAAAGGTTCCCAAGAATCTGGCGTATGGAGGATAGAGTGTTTGATACGGATCTCGGCTTTGGCAGGTTTCATTTTACTTTTAAAAATGTGCGAGATATGGAGGAAATTTTCCAGATGGGTCCATCTCATTTCGACGGTTGGATGATCACCCTCGATAGATGGATACCAAAAGCACCAGAAGATTATCCGGCAACATTGGTGCTATGGGCAACACTCTCTAATGTTCCCGCAGAGTATGCGGTTGAGATAGTTTTCAAGACAATTGGTGAGCAAATAGGGAAAGTTGTGAAGGTTGATGTCGATGGTGCAAAAGTTTTTGTGGAGATTAACGTGATGAAAGCGTTGTTGAAGACAATAATAGAGTTTGAAGAAGGTGACGAAACATTAGAGTTAAATATGACCAATCCTAGTGGAATTGAAAGCAAATCAACCTATACAACGCTCGTGGTTTAGTTTCGACAAAAGATGGATCAGTAAACCTAGTTTTGATTCGGCAATTAAAACGGGTGGACAAGATATGCAAATCTTCATCAATGTCGTATTTCTAATAAAATAGCAAACTGCAAAAGAGAAATCTCTAAATGGAGGAAGACCTGATGGAATGACTGCCCTTTTCTTTCAACAACTTGGCATATTATAAAGGAGGATTTGGTCCGACTAGTTAATGATTTTATCGAGACAAGTTTATTTGATAAAGATCTCAATCTTACAAATATTTGTCTAATTCCATAGACCTCAAGACCCACTAAAATGATGGAGTTTTGACTTATTAGTTTTGTAATGTGGTGTATAAAGTTATTTCCAAGGTTGTGTGTTTGAGAATAAAAAGGATTTTACCCAAATTAGTGTTGGATACACAATATGTTTTTGTATCAGGCCGCCTTATCTCGGATAATATACTAATTGCCAAGAAATTTTTCATGCTTTAAAAACAAACAAAAAGATCAAAGGAGCATTCATGGCCATTAGAACGAATATGAGTAAAGCGTATGACAGTATAGAATGGAGTTTTCTTCAAAAGTTACTAATCAAACTAGGTTTTCATGAACGACGGGTTAAGTGTTTTCTCCATTGTGTATCGTCGGTTCGATACTCGGTCCTTATTAATGGAATTCCAAAAGGCTGTATATCTCCACAACAAGGATTATGACAAGGCTGTATTCATTCTTTGCACGGAAGCCCTAATTGCAAAACTTAAGCAAGTTAAGATGTGGAATCAATTGACATGAATTTCAATTGCTCGGACAAGTCTGGCGGTCTCCCACTTATTATTTGCGGATGATAGCTTTTTTTCTGTAAGGCTGATGTGGAGGAAACGATGACTATATTAAATGTCTCAAGGACTATGAAAGAGTATCTGGTCAACAAATCAACTTCTTAAAATCATCAGTCCAATTCGGGAAGAGTGTTGACCCATTTCGGGAAACTTGAAATCCAAGAAATTCTAGAATTCATACTGAAGGAGGTATGAGGACTTATCTAGGACTACCCGAGGGTCTACAGGGAGCTAAAACTAAAGTTTTCTCTTTCGTTAAAGAGAGAATTGAAGCAAGGATTAATTCATGCTCCGCTAAATTTCTCTCTAAGGGAGGAAAAGAAGTTATTAAATCAGTACTTACGGCGATCCCATCATATACCATGTCTTGTTACCAGATACCCAAGACAATTGCATCTAAGATCTTGGTGGCAATTGCAAACTTTTGGTTGCATAATTCAGGGTCATCTACAGGTATCCACTGGGTTAAGTGGGAACAACTATGTAAAAGTAAAAATGAGGGTGGCTTGGGCTTCAGAGTAATATAAGAGTTCAATTCTGCTTTACTGGCTAAACAATTATGGCGAATACTCATATTCCCTAATTCTTTAGAGTATTTCGAGGTCGATCTTTCTCGGGTTCCAATCCCTTAGTCCCAAAGAAAGTATACTCTCTTTCCTATGGGTGGAGGAGCATTACTTTGGTATGTGCACTGATGATGAAAAGATTGATTACAAGAGTGGAAAATGGGGATACGATTAGAGTGTGGTCTGACCCTTGGATTCCTGATAATTTACCAAGACCGGCGTTAAGTATAGTTCCAATTCTATTTCTGGATTGAAAAGTATCTAATCTGATTGATTCTCGATCACGCATTTGGAAAGAAACTCTGGTTAGACAACTATTTTGTACATATGACGCTAATATAATATTGGGTTTACATATTCCACGAGCACCCACTTCGGATAGATTTTTTTAGGATGGCATTGTACTAAGTCTGGCGTCTATAAGACACGCTCCGGATATTGGGTGGAAAGAAATATAACGCAATATTCAACGGTTTCCTATGGTCCAAATATTCAACATTTACAAAATAAAGTATGGAAAGTTGATGCTCCTCAGAAATTAAAGCATTTTATGTGACAAGCTTTATCAGATCAACTAGCAATTAAAATAAATCTTGCTCGTCGAGGAATACAATGTGATACTCATTGTGACAAATGCGGAGCAAATGAAGAAACGATAAGTCATGTGCTTTTTGAATGCCCTCATGTGGTACAAGCTTGGGCTCTATCAAAAATCCCGAATGGTTTGCAATTCCTATATGCTTCAGTTTTTATAATTTTGATTACCTCTTTTGGCGACTACCCAACCATGTGGATCACAAAAGTTTCCCGTGGATCCTATGGTATCTCTGGAAAGCAAGAAATGATCAGGTTTTCACAAATAAAGACAAAGATCTCAGAGACACTATCATGGAAGCGGAAGCTGAAGCAGAAGCCTGGGCTTTGGCCCACAAAGAAAGCAATGGCCAGCTAGGAGATTTCCCGATAGCCATAAATGTTCAAAATGCTTTCTAGACCTATTACTGCAAACCCGATTTTCACCGAGTACAAATGTATGGCCGATGCTTCATGGAAGGATTCAGATCTTTTCACAGGATTAGATTGGTTATGCTTTCCTTATGAGCGTGATGGAGTGAATGTGGGAGCTCAAAGCATCAGAAGAAGCCTCTCCACACTAGATTTTGAACTCGAGGCACTTCTCCGGGCTATGCCAATCTTGTTAGATCTTCGACTCATTGAGGTGGAGTTTTTGGTAGACTGTTCTGAACTTGTGAAGATGATCGAGGAACCCTCCGCCTTGCCAGCTTTTCTGCCATACCTTGAGGATTTTTAAGATTTAGAAGTTCCTTCCGCCGCTGTTCTATAGTTTTGATTCCACGTACCCTTAATTACAAAGTCATTTTCCTCTCTCGTAGCATTAGAGGTTTTTTCAAGAATCAAATTTATGTAAACAATATACCTCCTCGTTGGACTTTCTTTTATTCTTAATCGAGTAAAGTTGACAACAAAAAAAACATAAACATCGACACATCAATTATGGTTATTAATGTATAAAGATTAGGTATTGGAGAAAAGTTTGACGAAATTGTCATAATTATTGTCGTTGAATAACGAAAAAAGCATATGTTATAAATGAGAAACGTGTCTAACATTACAAAATTCACTAATAGTACATATAGTGGTAATAATATTAGCAATAATTTTGATAATAAATGGACACGCACTCGTTTTGGATTAGACCACTTTACGTAAAGCTTCACTCTCTTTATATCTTCATCTCTTAGTATCTCAATAATTAGAACCACTAGATTAATATCCATGCTACACACTAGATTTTATAATTTTAAATATTAATATTTTAATTTACTACTTCAAACTATAAGTTAATGTGAATTTTTTTTAGATTTAAATTTATTTGAAATTGTTTTTCATTTTTGTTTTTTTTAATATTCAACAATTGCTCATAATCTTCCTCTTTCGATGTTAGTTGATGGAAGAAAAAATAGAACATAGTTACATAGATTACGTGGAAGATAATCTTCTATATTACAAGAATAGACTCATGGCTTTGAACTTATTAAGTAATACCTAAGAATACCACATTGGTATTGAATTGGCTTATTGTATTAAAAGTCTAGCCATCTAGTCATGAGGTTAAATCTGCACAAAAAATAAGACAAATCAATTAGTGAGGATTATTTGATCAAGAAAGAGTAAAAAGACTATATATCTGACTCATATATGAATAGATACACATGACTATATACATGACTCATATATGGGTTAATATATTAATCCAAGAGAAGTAACATATTCCTTTGCAACATCAGGCCAGTTGATATTCGAATATGGGGAAAGATGAGTGTTGTAGTTCTCAAAAGATCACATGCAAATTCCCTTTCTTGGTTTCTGAAAGATACCTTCATTCGTCATTTACCCCACAACAAAAATCGCCATTTCTTTTCTCATATTTAGAGATGAAATTGGCTGCAACCTAACTCATAGAAAAGTAATCCAAAGAAAATGAAAGAATGAAAATCATGAGACCATCTTTTTAACAAAGGGATTAAGGGTATCACATCAAACAAACTTAAGAACTTAGGAGTGAGAGAAAGTTTCTAACCTTGGCAATCTCTAGATGTGAATCACACTTTTGTTCAAGAAATACTCAACTGCTTCGACAACGTGATTTATTGCTTTTCAATTCTCTTAACTTCCAATGCATCATCCAAGCTAAATCCATTGATTATGCCATTGGAAAGCTTAGGAAACTATTTAATCTAGCATAAGTTTTTGAAAATTGGTGAATTAGAATAGACAGCTATCACCATAAAAGAAACTTATAAGCATTACATTTGTAGTACTGTCTTCTCAATAAACTTTTATTGGGTACTAACATAAAGCTTTAATTCAGAAAGATATACCTAAAAACAATGCAAAAATAGATGAAGCCAACATGCTCAAAATAAACAACATCCTTACAATGATCAAGGAAGTTGTTCACCAAAAGCTCTCTCATGCATTACGATACTAGTGTGAACCTTCATCGAGCATCATATTTCACCAAAATCTTGATTAAAAATTAAAACATAGAACAGAGCACAAAAATTTACCTTGGGCTAGAGTTAATCTGAAAGGAATCTCTGTGCTTGAATCGAACTTTTTCCTGTATAACAAAGATCCCATACTGAAAAAGTAATCCATCATAAAGCAAATTCTCATAAACTAACACAATTAAGGAATAAAAGAATAGAAACAACAAATTATAATTATGTTCAATCTCATCAGTCTTTAGGCGTCTCCCACTTTTTACATTCCTTGACAGAGAATGGAAGTGATAGAAAAACGAAGAAGCAATAACGAAGAATTTGACGCGATGGTTATTATGCTGATTTGTATTAATCCAGTGATTTCATTGGATGTGTGAAAAAAGAATTTTGCTGTCCAAAATGCTGATGTGTCGAATCTGGAAAGACATAGTTTTCTTTTCTATATATAATTTGTTGTTGTTCTTAGTTTCTAAACTAAATTAAAACATATAGAATTTTGACCCAAAAAAAGAAGGAATTTTCTTCAATTTGGAATTAGTGGCACATGTTAGAACTACAGTTCGTTAATTAAAACTATAAGTTAAATTTATGCAATAGTTTTTTTTTGATAACTTTACATTTACCACATTTAATGCTAATTAATAATATTCATAAACCCAATGATTTTAAATTTAAAATTATGGGCGATTGTGTCCACAGTCATGACTGTACATCTTTTATTAATACAGAAATATATTTATAGAGAGAAAAAAGTTTAAACAAATATTGAACTTATATGGAGTAGTCAAATTAATATTAAACTTACATATTTGCTAAACTAATACTGAATTATCATTGATTGAACCAATTTAGATACGTTGAGTAACGTCATTATTGTTTATATAAAAAATAGTAAACTTTTAAAGAATGGCCAAATTAATATTAAACTTAACGTTGACTCAACCAATATAGGTACGTTGAATAACGCTATATTCAAACCAAAACCGACCCAAAATATCGGATATCGGGTAGTTAATTGTATCTGTTCATGTATTTTTGGATATTTGGGTATCTAGGTATATTTTTTAGTATTCAAATACTTTTCAGATAATGGTTTAAAAAAATCAGGATTTTATTACATTTGCTCTGAGAATCCCCACTTGTTCTATGTGTTATCTTTGAATCTGTTATTTAAAGCTTACAACAAATAAAAAATAAAAATATATTATTAATGGAATAATAACAAAAATTCTTGAACCACCGCAACGGACCAAGGTTAAGGTACGAGTCTCATCAAAGGGTAATCTACAACCCTGATTGGAAGATGTCTCAATCCTAGAGAACAGGATGTCAATTCTCTATTGCTTATGATACCCAAATTTTGGGGTCTAGAAACTAAGGTTGTTGGGGCGTATTTAGGATCATGTCGTTTTCAATTTGATTTTGATGATGAAGATGATATAATAGAGACTTGAAAAATGAACCATACTATTTTGATCATTGGATGTTATCTCTTGTTAGGTGGCAGTTTTTTTAGATAAATCCTACCCCTATGCTATTAAGTTTTGGATTCGTTTGGAATTAGTGCCATTGCAATTCTGGTCACATGAAACTTTTAGGGCGACATGGAAATCAGTTGGAGAAGTTTTAGAGATTGACATTGATAATGGTAGGGTGGACTGGAATTAGATGGGTTTAAACCACTAATCATGGCATATGAAGTCGAGTTTAGTGTTGGGACTCAGTTTATTAGCCTCAGATATGAGAAGTTACATGGGTTTTGTAGAAAATGTTTCTCTTTTTGTCATGCGATACATCGATACCCATTTCTGGTACAAGAAAGGGAAATTGAGGTACTGGAAAATGGTAACAATAACTAGTTGGAGACCCTGCTCTCAGCTATAAAGGAGCAGCAGTTTTACCAGCCTCAAATGTTGGAAATCAACAAGTACAAGCTGCAGGGCCAAGCAGATTGGTGAAAGGTCCAGTAGGGGGATAGAAACATAGAGGAATTGGTAATCAACCAAGCTACCAGCGTCGGTTTCCATCTCAAGGTATCTTGTATTGAAAGTGTGTTAAAAAACAGTTAAGTAATTTTCCTTCACTGAAAAAGTCAGTTGGCTTAACTACAAGTTCTGAAAATGAAAATAGAAGGGATCTACTTGTTGAGATAGCAGCTTTAAATGAGAAAATGGCTCAGATGGAGAGAAATGTTCAAAAAGAACAATTTGAACCAACTAGACCGGCAACAAAGAAAACTAAAAAGTCTCTCTTTCAGAAAAATGACCTGGAGATAGATATGCATGATACAGCAAGAAAGTTGGTTGATCTCAGGGTCTCAAAAGCTAGTGGAGTCCACTAAAGAGCTGGTCTTAGTTAACACAAATAAAAAAGGAACTACAAGTAACCAATTACACCTATAGAAGAGGGTGAGGTGAGTCCAACAGCTGGGGTGAAATCCAAAGAATTGGATGATAACATTACTTTATCGGAGATGATTCAGGTAGGTGCTGTGAAGAAGGCGACTCAAAGTCAACCAAAAAAACAGGGCAAACCGAATGGAAACACTCTCAAAGGAGCAATCTCTAAGAAAATGAATTTTTAGAATCTCAAGTCACCAAAGAAAAATGTCATGACAACATGCAGTGTGTCTAGCAAAGGTGGCACTGAGAAGAAACCGATCAATAATTAATGATGTTGTCAACACATCCTTTATCTCGCTTTCTTGTTCTTGTTTTCATTTCAATAAGGTCTAATATGTGTTTATATCAAAATTGGGAACCATTTACTCCTTTTGAGAATTTTAATGAGATTTCTTTTTGATATTTGGAATTCACTGGATGGTATGATCTGATAGTTTCGGATTACAATTTATTAAGTTTAGAATATATCACTGGTTACAGTTCTACCATACAATTGATCCACGATCAGGTAAAAGCTTTCGATTCGATAAATTGTATTATTTCAATTTCTCGACAAGACAACAAATTCCTGGCTCACAATAAACGAATGAATACAACAAACGACTTTAATTTGGATATATTATGGGTATTATGGTTTGGCGAATCATACGTAAATAAGAGAATGATTTTAGAGATAATTACAGATAAAGCACTAAAATTTTTGCATATTATGAGAATAGGTAGTACTAGGCACTTCTTACGGAAAGCGGTACCACTATTGGTGTGAAAAGTCAGTTTTATCCTGTTAGGTTGTGGGCGCTTCGTTTTTCCGCTTCAAATTTTTTTTTCTTACTTTTTATTTGTTTTCTCTTTGCACATGTGATTTTCATACGAGGAGTTTTAGCTAAATTCATAAAGGGTTTACTGTTTGAAGAATTTTGGCCGTGATTTTTTGAAGGTTTCGGTTATATCCAGAATGTAGATACGCATAATCGCCGGAAAACAGAGTCGGCCCCAGTTAAGGCTGATTCCATTTCTGCTAGAAATCACAATTTGGAGAGGCAGAGATCGATAAATCTCAATGGTCTCTTGACAAAGGAAAATGTCGAGAGATTAAGAGGGCGGCATCAGTTAGAGGAAAAGAAGTTGAAATAAAAAATTATGGGTTGTTGCATGTCGGAGCTGATCAGTTCATACATCATTTAAAGGGGTCTGCTCGGAAGGGAAGGTTTGATGATGGTGATGATGGAAATATGGCTCGTATGGAAGGTAAATTTCTTCTATTAATTTCTTCTATTTTTAGTTAATTTCTTTAACTTCAATTAGACGCTGTCTAAGTTGTTGGTTCTTCGCTCTGTTGTTTGTTATTCGATCTGATGTTTGCATCTAATATATTTTGTCTCCAATACTCTGTACTATGAAAAGTACAAAACTTCTTATCTGGATTTATCTTCTCGTTTACCTTGATTTAATATTTGTATCCCTAATTATTTGCATGTTGTTTCTTTTCCCTTTCTAGTTATGCTAAATGAATTCAATGTCTAAGTCATTGTTACATTTCTTTAAACATGTGTTCTGCATTTCTATTCGTCCTCTCGATTTCTTTTTCTGGTCACCATCTATTGTTTGCTTCTGCAAAAGTTCCTCTATTATTAATTCATGTTTATCTTTATGCTTTTCCTCAATTTTTCTTGTGAAATTCTTGATATTAGTCATTTGTGTTCTTATGTGATGTTGTTTCCAATTGTTTGTTCTATGAGCCTTATAGGGTACATAGGTTTTCACGGTTTTTTCTTTCATATCATTTACCTGAGAATATAAAGATTGCTTCAGAGTTTGGTCATGCTTTTATTTATTTTTCATACTTGTATTCATCTCTTATAAGATACTTGGCTCTTCTCTTTATGTTATTGTTATGTTATTCTTTTTCCCTTGTCCAATTTCTCTTTCTTTTCTACTACTCTCAACTCACATTTTTTTCTTTAATATTCTTCTTCTCTCACGCTTGTATATGTTTTCTTTCTCTTTTTTTCCTCTCTTTCAAATTTAAATGGATTTTTCTTTTTTTTTTTTACAAAAAAAAATTCTTAACTAATAAATGTTGATATATCTGAACCATATTTTTCTTTTAGCATCCAATAATCTTGTTTCAGTGTGCATATTGTAAATGGCACGACGAAGATGGTGATGGTGACAATTGCAACGACATCGACGATGAGATTAAAACAGAGAATAACGACGAAAATAGAGAAGATTGGGATGAGAAAAGAATGATGATCCTAATGATGATGTATGAGTATAGGAGGAGTAAGACGGCGATAGATAAGCTTAAAGGGGAATTAGAACAGCGACGAACGGTGATGAAAATTAGGGTCTGGGTCCCATACAGAAATCTTTAATCATGTTTCTTATGAGTTTGGGTCTAATTTCATAACCACCTTTGTCGGAATCACCGATGTGCCCTATTTACTATCCACAAAAGTCTTCTGGTTATTATTATCTTACCATATTCGTGTCGCCTATGTCTTCAATATTTTCTTGTTGTCGCTAAGTCTTCTGCTTACTATTACCTTACCTTATTGTTTTCATCTCTGCTTGTTATGTTTGCTCGTAGTTGCTAACTATATTCGTACCCCATGGTTGTTGTCAGGTAGTTGTCAGATTATGTGAAATTAAGAGTATAATCAAATAAAGAAGAAGGATCTTCACGCGGTAGATTCATTGAGCAGTTTGATCGAGACAGCGACATATGTTCGGTGTTGATGGTTGCGACAATACGAGAGCGAAAGTGTATTTATGGTAGTGTAGTCGATGTTGGTGGTGGTGATGATGTCGGTAATAGAATTGATGCTAAATTTATTAACGACTAATTTATAAGTTAGCAGATACTATATATGTCACTCAAGTATATGTGTTAGCGTATTAATATACACGTTAACATATATTTTATCTGCTAATATTTGTGTTAACATATTCATTTACATTTTAACATATGTTTTATCTACTAAAATATGTGTTAGTGGGTAATATATATGTTACTCGAATAACATATCCGTTAACAGGTACTATCTAAATTGAACATTACCATGTATGTTTGTTTATACCATCAAACTCGTACCGTTTACAATTTGTGTTACCTGGTATAATTTTATGTTAGCAGCTACTAAATATATTATTATGTACTATATATGTTCGTAGATAATATATGTGTTACCCAGTAAATTTTATGTTATCGGGTAACAACCATAAATAGAGCATTAAATGTTATAGAGGAAAATTTAGTCATTTACTATAGTGGACCTATAGGTACTCGCTTAATTATAAAAATTTAATGTGCATTTACTGGGTTTTGATTTTATTTATGTATATTGCATAAATTTACTCTAAAATAAATGATAATATATGTCTAATTTCTTGTAATGAGAAAAAATTTAAGAATTTGAAATGAAAATTTGTTGGAAAAAATAAATTTTATCTTAACTTAATAGATTGTCCTAAGCTTTCTCCTATATATTTTCCTTAAACATGCGCTACAAAATTTAAGTTTTTCAATTTCTCCTATATATAATTTTTCTTCAATAGATTTTCAATTTATATATCAAATTTTTAGATTTTTTCTTTTTGGCTTTATGAGTCACGAAATTAAATTTTTAAACTCTCAAATTTATGTTTTACACACGATAAATACGAAACAATGATCATATAAAAACAAATTTTCTGGACTAAAAAAGAAAATATAGATTATTTATATTTCAAATCACCTAATATTGAAGAGAAATAATATCAGCTAATATTTTTTAAATTAAGGGAAATAACATATAGATTTAGTGCTTTAAGCGTAGCCAAGACAGAAGTGAAGGAGAGCTTGGCTTGAGAGACCTACAAACTTGGAACACTGCGCGAAACCTAAAGTTGATTTGGCAACTCTTTGCTAACAGCGGTTCTCTATGGATTGCCTAGTATAAGCACCATTATTTTCAAAACTCAGTTACCTTTTGGATTCTGCCAGAAAGAACATCAAATTCATGGAATTGGAGGTCTAGTTTAAAGCTAAGACCAATTGCCTCAAATTTCCTGAGATGCTCTTTAGGAAATGGCCATATTGCTAGTTTCTGGTGGGATTGGTGGATGCCATTGGGGCCACTTATCAAGGTGTTTGGGAACAATTTCCCTCTCATCTTCGTGTTCCAGTTACTTCTCTGTTGCATATTCTCACTCCAGAAGCAACTGGAACATTCAACAGCCTCGCTCGGATGTTGCAGTGTGTCTCCTAGCTCATCTATCCACCATTGCTTCGCCTTCTGAGATGCTCTTTAGGAAATGGCCATACTGCTAGTTTCTTGTGGGATTGGTGGACGCCATTGGGGCCTCTTATCAAGGTGTTTGGGAACAATTTCCCTTCTCATCTTCGTGTTCCAGTTACTTCCTATGTTGCATATTCTCACTCCGGAAGCAACTGGAACATTCAACAGCCTCGCTCGGATGTTGCAATGTGTCTCCTAGCTCATCTATCCACCATTGCTTCGCTTCTTGATGCAAACCAACCGGATACTTATAGCTGAGCAACCGATTCAACTCAGATTTCAGGTTCCGTTAATTCCTCCTCTCAAACTTGAAATGCAATTAGGACTACTCAACCTGTTAAGTATTGGTACCGCACGGTCTGGTATAAAGGAGCAGTCCCAGAACTGGCTTTTAACTTTTGGATCTGCCAGCTTGATCGCTTCCCCACAAGAGCGAGACTCCAATCATGGGCATGTCGGTTTTGCCTCTATGTTGTTTGTGCAACACTTTCCTTGAAACTAGGGAACATCTAATCCTACATTGCGCTTTTGGTGTGGCTGTGTGGACTTTGGCTATGTAGAGGCTTCGGCTTCCCTTAGTTGTTGTCCCCTCTTGTGACGACTTGTTGGTTTGGTGTGGACGATCGGGTTCTCATTCTCCGGCCTTGCTTAGGAAAATGGTTTCCCATGCGATTACCTACGGTATATGGCGCCAACGCAACAACATGTTACATAATGCTCACTCTCTCTCAATATTGGATTTGTTCAAACAAATTGATCGTGATGTCAAAAATCACATTACTGCTCGGCGATCCAGGAAGAGATTCAAGGATCTAATGGCGTTTTGACTTTATTAAGCACTATTAGTTATTAAAATCTGTCTTCTTGTTTTATTTTTTTTATTTTTGGCAAGACGCTATGTGTATAGAGGTTCCTAAAGTTTTGTAAAGCAAAACTCTTTTTCTTCTAATGATATTAACATACTTATCAAAGGAAAAAGGGTTAGGGAAAGAAAAATTCAAACAGACTAAAAATAAAAGGATGAAAATAAAGCGGATATATTTTTGTGGTTAAGTAAATTTTAATTTATATCCTATTTCAAACTATCTTATATATTAAAGAGAGACACTTTCATTTTGACCGTGTTATAAACTTTAGGATAAATTAACTTATAGTTCATAACAACCCTTAAAAATAGCCTTGAGATAGGGTTTGTTACAAATATTTATTTAAAAAATCTAAATTAATAAAAATTTAATGAAAAAACATTTAAAAAGCTATTAAAAAAATCGGTAACAAATTTGATTATTGATTCGGTTCCGGTTCTGGTTTGGATTTGATTTTCCGGGTATACAGATTTAGGATACCTTTTTGGTATTCTATCGGGTTTGGTTCATATAATTCGGTATTTTCTTATTTTGATTTAAAACTTATCCAAATATTTTTATTGTTTGGATAGAGTTTGGTCCGGTATAGAACGAGTTCGGGTTCGAGTATTTATATATAAAAATTCAAAATTAAAAGAGATTTAATAGAAAAACTCTAAAAAGTTTATTTTTGATTTGATTTGGGTTCAGGTTTAGGTTTGGTTTCTCAAATACACAGATTTATGATTTATTAAGGTAATTTATCGTGTTCATTTTGGGTTCAGTTTCTCTAATTCAGGTTAA
This sequence comes from Lepidium africanum, assembly GCA_900406405.1. Lineage (NCBI taxonomy): Eukaryota > Viridiplantae > Streptophyta > Magnoliopsida > Brassicales > Brassicaceae > Lepidium > Lepidium africanum. The sequence continues at coordinate 14,063 of OVAX01002054.1, read as the reverse complement.
TTTTAGTTTGGATTTTGGACCTCTAAACTAACATTCAAAATATCAACACGGGTTTAGGAACCAAATAAACACGGTTGAAAAAATAATCAAATCTCACGCTATAGCATGGGTATATATCTAGTTTTATAGGAAATAAAGAAAACAATAATCTGTATATATTATAATTAGATGATTGTATCGTAATCATTGCAACAAAAAATAAAAACTAGAGAAAGAAACAAAATAAAAGTTAAAATGGTAAAAAGTATAAATATAGCTGGTTTCATCACTTGTTTTGATTATTTTCTTGTTGGTTTTACCAGGTATTTTACATTTAGATACATAATTTTAGTTGAAGTTTTCTTAATTTATTGTGTTTAATTTGATTCCTACGGTTAGTTATATGATTATATCTCAAGAATAACAAACAATTAGGATTATATCCACGCTATAGTGTGGGATTTGATTATTTTTTTTCAACTCGTGTTCATTTGGTTTTTAGACCCGTGTTGATATTTTGAATATTTTTTAGAGGTTTAAAAACCAAACCGAAATCAACCCGAATTAGAAGAACCTAACTCGAGGCGAACCTGACAAAATACCCCTTTGAATCCTAAATCTATGAATTTGAAAAACTGAACCCAAACTGGAACCAAATCAAGAACCTAATTTTAGTTTTTCTATTAAATCTTTTTTAATTTTGCATATTTATATAAAAATACCGAACCCGGACTCGATCTATACCGTACCAGACTATATCTAAAAAGTAAAAATATCTAAATATCTCTTAAACCAAAATACTGAAGTAGATGAACTAAATCCGACAAAATACAAGAATGTGCCCTAAATCTACGTACCGAAAAAATCAAATCCAAACCCGAACAGAAATCGAATCAATAACTGAATTGGTAACTAATATGTTTTTATTAAATTTCACTTTTTTTAGAGTTTTTTCTGTCAAATTTTTATTAAATTTGAATTTTTAACAAAATCTGTAACAAAACCACTTTAAGCCTATTTTTAAAGGTTGTTATGAACTTTAGATTAATTATATCCTAAAGTTTATAACAAAGTTAAAATGAAAGTGTCTCCCGCTTTAGTATGTAAGATATCTTTAAACATTTTGAATAAATTACATTAGCTTATGTGAAAAGAAAAAATAAATCTCTGCTTTATTTAGTGTTCATATATACATTTAATAAATTATTTTATAAAATCAAAATCATGGTACAAATTGTAGATAATAGAAGTTAGTTACGTATGTAATTTGCTAGACCCGAAGATAAATTTCATGATAACTGCCAAAAACAATTTGATCAAAACAAAAATAATTATTAATTTTTATTGCATAAGAAAATTATGCTTTTTACTATGAAAACTAAACTGATATAATTGTTTGTTACAAATATTTTATTAATTCATTCGGACAATCAGAGGGAAATGCTGCAAAGGGCAATAAACCAAAGGGAGGGCCTCATTGTGAGAAAGTTTTTCCAGAAGATGCTCAAGCAACATGTCGTCAAATAAAAAATAAACAAAAGGCTACTAATGCAAGCAATGCAGCTTGCAAAAAGGAGAATTTTGGTAGAGGTCAATGTGGACATTTTAACGGCAAGGAATGGTGCCACTGTTTTCTAAGTTGGAATGAAAATTGTTGAATGAATTGCAAACTTTTTTTGTTTTTTGGTAAGATTTTGAATAAATATTGCAAACTTCTGCAACAATATCATTTATTATTACAAATTCATCAATAATAAATAATCATATGGATTATTTTGTAGTTTAAATATATACTATTTTTATGCTATCTCTCTTTCTTTCTTTTCTATTGACCAAGGAAGAGTTCGGGCTGAATCTCAAACTAACTTATCTAGAGCTATATACGATATGGGTTTAGACATATTGTGACCAAGAGACTCGAACCAAAAATCTTTTATTGAAAATTACCACTGGACCAAGACATCTCGGTTAATATGCTAACTTATGTTACAACAGTTATTCTACATGATGTTACTATTAAAATATAAATCAAATTTCACTTGTCTAACAATCTTGACACAATAAGGAGTATAATTAAGTAGCCTCAATGATGGTAAGTGTAATCTTGATTACGAAAAAAAAAAACTTATTTTAAATTGAAATAACTGGAATTGGACCATCAATTAGTTAACATCTTTTTTTTTCTTTCTACTAATGGAATTGATAAAGGTCTGATCCATAACCAAATTACTCCTACTAGACTGGCAAGATTTGAACTCACCACCTGGTGTCAAACTAAATCAGGGGTAAGCCAACTGGGCCACCTACTTCTTGGCAGTTAACATCTGTTTAAAAGTTGTTTATTTCATTTTAACTATTAATCATACACTTCGTTTAATTAAGTTTTCAGAAATAATCGATTGCACCTAAAACAAAATTTTTATTTTTATAGAAAAACAATTTGTATTTATGGTTTGCATAAAAGGTCAACTAGAATTATTATTAGTGTTTAATCGAATTAGATATGAAATTAATATTTAATATAAATCAAATTATACAATGTTAATATATATATATCTATATATATATATATAATTTTACATTTCTAAATTTTTACGAATTATTTTATATTAATTTTTGATAAATAGAAGATGTGTTAAATAAAAATAGTTAATATTGTAATCTTAAACTAAAAAACAACTTGTTTTTCTCTCTTCTCTCTCTTATGTTTCCTCGTTTTCCGTATTTGTCCCTCCTTGACCCTCCATTGCCGGTGACACCTCAATCCGGCCGGCCTCTAATCCCCCACCTACCCTCCTTACCACCGCAAACTTCCCACCCCTATCCCCACCCACCACCTCCACTCCCATCGTTGTCCTTCGTCCCTCAGCCAAGATCCCAAATCCTCGCACCTCTTCAAAGAAGAAATCTTCTTCAGCCATTACTGCTGGAAACCCTCCTACTAGCTCCTCAGTACCTCCTGTAGCACCAAGCAACAACCAGGGTATGAGTGACATGAACAAAACTGTGGTACCTGTAAACCCTAATACCACCACTGTTAACGATACTGCTCTTAAAGAGACAACACCTACCATTTCTGCTACCGGCAAGCAAGTCAGTAATACTCCACAAGGAGAGACTTCCATCACAAGTAACACGGTTATCGCCAGCTTGAATGGCATTTCTGTCACCGAGATAGCCAAGGTCATCCCTGAAAACCTAAGGCCAACTCCGATAAGCACCACAAAAACTTCAACTTGGGCTTCAACAGTCACTCAAGACACATATAAAACTCTAAAACGTCTTGCTCCTCCTTCACTTTCACCAGAGGGTAAACCTAGAGTCAAAATTCCAAATACAGTGTTTCAAAGAGGCGCTCAACTTTATAAAGATTTCATTATCGTTGTATTCATGGGCAAAACCCCCTCATATACTCAAATCCAAAACGTGCTAAATGTTATTTGGGGTAAAGGGAAGAAGGTAGATTTCCATCTCCAACCTGCACAAAGAACTATAATGGTCAGGATTCCAAATGAATTCATAAGGAGGAAAATAGTAGAGCAAGAAATTTGGCATATAGGAACTGCAATGTTCTATGTAGCCCAGTGGACTCCCTCTTTGGCGGTAAAGCCTCCATCTCCAACATCTATCCCACTCTAGGCACACATAAAAGGCCTTCCATTACACTTGTTCCATCAGCAAGGTCTCAGTCTACTTGCTGGGCTGATAGGGGAACCTATTGAAACGAATGACTCAACCCTCATAATTTCGAATTTCGAAATGGCCAAAGTTAAAATTCGAGATGATTGCACAAAATCCCTAACTACTTCAATCAAGTTTGAAAGAGATGATGGCACAGTCACTTCATTGAATGTAGAATACCCGTGGACATCACCAACATGCTCTGTTTGTAAGCAAATGGGTCACTTGCGAGGTAGATGCCCGTCAGCAACTTGGGTACCTTGCCAAAATCCACCACCAGTGCAACCACCTCAGTCAACTCCCTTTCCGCAGCAGCCACCTGAGACCACTCCCCCTTCGTAGCAACCACCTGAGACTAACCCCTCTCCCCTCAATCCTTTGTCAACTCCTACCCCATTACCACCACTCCCTCCTCTCTCAGAGAATCCCTCACCTAAAGACACTATTATGGATGAAGTGCACTCCCCTGAGCCTCTCACCACACCGGCTTCCCTAGAATTCATCACCTACACTGCAAATTCAGCTAACCTTATTGTATCAGATGTCACCCACTTGCTGGCTCTACCCGCTCAACCCCCACCAAATAAACCATCAAAAAGACCCTGTACTCTTTTTAAAGACCCCATGGCGGAGGAATCTCCCCTCCCAACCTCATCTCTGAACCCCAGAACGCATCCTTCTACCCCTCCTCTTGTCCCATATACCCCTTCTCTATCCACTCCCAAGATAATATCCCTCAACCTCTTTGCTATTCTCAGCCATTTAAACCCTCTACCCACTACCCATGATTCGGGCTCCCTCCCTTCAGAATGGGAGCCTCAATCCTAACCCTTTAATTATGTTAATAAAAACATTTTTTTGGAATGCCAGAGTCATCAATAATCCTGATAAGCAGCAAGCTATGAAGGATTGGCTAATTAGTATTAATGTTATCTTTAGAGCTATTTTGGAAACCCACATCAAAGAAACTAACTTGAATACAAGAATGCACCATATCTGCCCAAATTGGTCTTTCAAATCCAACCACTCCTCAGATGAAAATGGTCGTATAATAGTCATTTGGAAACCACTGATATCAGTCTCAGTTCTGCATGAAACCAATCAGTTAATGACCTGTCAGATTACTGATGCGGGAGCGCCATTTATATTCACAGCTGTCTACGCCAAAAACACAGCCTCAGAAAGAGAGCTACAGTGGAATGACCTGAATCAGACCTTTCTGGAATTCCAACTCCATCTCCAGCCTTGGGTAATTGGAGGAGATTTCAACGAAATCTTATTCCCTTCTGAGCATTCATCTCCTCCCCAGAATCAAGTCACTCCCGATATGTACAATTTCTGCTGCTGTCTTAACTCCGTTGAAGTCAGAGATATGAGAAGCCATGGCCCCTATTTCACGTGGTCAAACAATCAGGTTAATAGAACCACAGCCAAGAAACTTGACAGAGTCTTGATTAATGACAACTGGATGTCTCTATTCCCTAACAGTACTACCTCTTTTGAAGCCCCTGACTTCTCTGACCACACCTTAGCCATTTTAACCCTCAACTGCCCTAAACTAAAGGCTAGCACCAAACCTTTCAAGTTTTTCAATTACTTAACTTCCTACCCTGATTTCCTATCAACAGTCACTACGGGTTGGACAAGCATTGAAAATGAGGACTACTCTCTAAGTACTTTGAGCTTTAAACAGAGGAAAATCAAGAGGGAGCTTAAGAGACTTAACAAAGATAATTTTTCCCAGATTCAAAAGAGAGTTTTTGAGGCTAACAGGTTGTTACAAATTTTGCAGGTACAAGCACTTAATCAACCAAATCAACTACACTTTGAGGAAGTTAAAAGTTGCAAAGACAAACTAGACTTTCTAAAAGAAATTGAAGAAGCTTATATCAGGAAACAGTCTAGAATTCAGTGGCTTGCACAAGGAGACCAAAACACAGGTTTTTCCACAAAATCACTCAAGCTAGGAATGCCTACAATGCTATCCACACCATGCAAAACTCAGATGGAATCACCACTATTTGCCCTGAGGAGATAGGAAACATGGTAGTAAATCATTTTAAGGGAATACTCGGACCTGACCTGCAGCCTCGACTCCTCTCGCTGCCGCCTCTCCCCACCTTATACACTTGCACGGCCCAAGAACAAGAAGTTGATGTGATCATACCTATATCTGAGGAAATTACAAGGACATTATTCAGACTGAATCCCAACAAAAGCGCAGGTCCAGATGGACTCACATCTAAGTTTTATACAGCAGCTTGGCCATTAATAGGAGAAAAGGTTGTCACTTCAATCAAGAGATTTTTCATGTATCCTTATATGGCCACTCCAACTAATTCAACAATCCTCACTTTATTACCCAAATTCCCAGGAGCAACACTAATAAAAGACTACCGTCCCATTTCATGTTGCAATACACTCTACAAAGTTATTGCTAAGCTCCTTGTTACTAGGCTTAAACCCCTGCTCAAGAAGGTCATACTACCCAATCAATCTGCATTCATCAAAGGTCGTTTACTGCTAGAAAACTGCCTACTAGCCTCTGAGATCATCAATGGTTACCACAAGAACAAAGGCCAGCCAAGACTTACCTTAAAAATTGACATTGCCAAGGCCTTCGACTCATTAAAATGGGACTTCCTGCTATAAATCCTAGAAGTGCTACACCTCCCTGCACAATACATAAATTGGATCAGTTATTGTGTTACTACTCCATTTTACTCGCTCAATATTAATGGTGCTCTACATGGCTACTTCAAAGGGACTCGGGGAATCCGTCAAGGAGACCCCTTATCTCCCTATCTCTTTGGAATAGCAATGAACTACCTTTCTCATAAACTAAATGCAGCAGCAGAGCAAGGACACCTTGGCTACCACTTTCAGTGCCGAACCTCTCGACTCACCCACTTATGTTTTGTAGCCGCCTCCTTTTTATCTGAGATCTTGAAGCTCCGTTCTAACCTCATATATTGTATCAATTATAGGTAGCAAATTCTCGTATCTTTACACTACAAGAAAATATGGAGAAATCCTAAGGGATTATTTTTTTTAATCGTCAGTTAAAAATAAAATCAACGAAAACTCGACGAAAAATGACTGTTACCGTCGGTTTTTGTCGGTTAAAAATAGGTTTTAAATGTTGTTTAATCGAATAACAACCCCGTCGGTTTTTGCCGATGAAAACCAATGAAATATATTTTTGTTATTAAAAACTAAAAGAAAAATTTAATAAAAATTCCCATCAGTTTTCGTTGGGAGTGGGCCAACAAAAACCGACGGAATATGTTTTATTATTAAATAAATTAATAAAATAATATTTTATTAAATTTCTTTAATTGTTATTATTTAAAATTAAATATACTTTTGTGCAAGTTGTTATTCTTTATAAAAAAAATTTTTATTTAAAAAAAATATTTCTGGTCAGTTTTTGTACTAGTATATGTTGATCACGAGTAGGTTGGTATTTATATTGATCAACCCTGATTTAAGTCGATTTCTAGTATTCTCAATGTCAATATATCTAGAGATGTTGTTCACCTTAATTCCAGTTAGAGATCTCTCTTATGCATTCCGACAAGCATATCATAGTAGAAGATTGTTTAGTGACAGACTTTTTATTCATACTCTTTTGAACTATTTCATAAAACCCTCTCCTTTTGATACATCTTTTATTGAAACTAAATATTTCGTGAAAAAAAATTTTAGGTAATTTTTTAAAAATAAGAGTACTCCTGTTGGTTTCTGTCGGGAGTGGGCCCGACATAAACCAATGAGAACTCCCGACATAAACCAACAGGAGTACTCTTATTTTAAATTTTTATTAATTTTTTACCCGGAAATTAGCACTGTCGGTTATCGTTGTTTTTTTCCTGACGAGAACCGACGGGAAACACCAATTTTAATTATTTTTTTTAAACGGAAAATTATTCCCGTCGGTTTTTGTTGGGAATATCACCTATGAAAACCGACGGGATATTAGATTTTTTTTTTTAACAATATAACTGACGAGAACCTACGGAGTCCAACAGAAGTGGATATAGCATGTTTTACATGAGACATTTCACTGCTATAACCGATTATTAGGTAGCAGTAGGTTGTCGTCGGATTCCGTCGGATTATCCTCTATAAAGTAAAACGAGTTTCATTTCTTTCATTCTCACTCTTCCTTATCTTTCTCGAAATATACAATGTCAAACTTGAATTTCCAAGCTTGGATGGATGGACCACGTCTCAATGAAGCCACCAGGACATTAACCGAAAAGTATGCCGCCGGGTTGAATAGTTTCACAGAGCTTGCGGCGTATTAGAGTCTCCCGCTCCAAACATGTAAGATGTATCGTCTGTGTATAAAATGCCAGAATATGAAATACATTCCTGTTAACACTGTTTCAAGTCATCTGTACCGGAGAGGTATGTTTCGTTGTTACAAAATCTGGTATTCGCATGGAGAAGATGATTCGAATGTTAACTTTGCTAGTTATAACGGATGTGGTAATACTGGTATAGGAGACAAATTAGGAAACCGGGTAGATGAAAAATTAGATGTTAATCGTGGCAGTAGCGGATTAGGTGGCTTAGGTGTGGAAACAACAGTCCCGGTGGAAAACGTTGATGGTACTTTTCAAATGGTCAACGATGCATTTAGGGAGGAAGTTCTGGTATTTACTGAGGCTAGGAACAGGGGCGAAGAACCAAATCTCAATGCGTGTAATTTTTTTAGTATGCTAGATGCAGCGAAGAACCCGTATTGGAGAGGTTAATGATGATGTGTCACCATTGTCGACTGCAGCTGAAATGAATATCAAAACAGACTACAATTTACCGGAGAGCTGTGTGGACGCATTAACTGGTCATTTCAGGAAATGTCTTCCGCGTGAAAACACATATGTGTCATCGTACAACGAAATCCAGAAATTGGTTTCAAGGCTTGGATTACCGTATCAAATGATAGATGTTTCTATAGATAATTGCATGATCATCTAGAGACAGGATTCAGACGAGACCCATTGTCGTTTTTGTCGTAAACCACAATTCCAGGATACTAGTGGGAGGACTCGGGTCCCATGCAAAAGGATATGGTATTTGCCTTTTAGCAGACATGTTGAAAAGGTTATACCAATCAGAGCGGACAGTGGGCCAAATGAGATGGCATGCGGAACATAATTCAGCTGGTGCGATAACGCACCCTTTAGACACAAAGGCATGGAAACATTTTCAATCAGTATATCCCGACTTTGCCCAGGAACCAAGGAATGTATATCTAGCGCTCTCCACTGGTGGGTTTAATCCGTTTGGGAAACATGGGAGACTGTACTCCGTTTGGCTGGTGATTGTAACACCCTTTAATCTACCACCAGCACTCTGTATGAAGTCAGAGTTCTAATTCTTGATAGTCTTTTTACCGGGGCCAGAGCATCCAAAGAGATCACTTGATGTATTCCTACAGCCGCTTATTTACGAATTGAATCAGCTCTAGGATAGTGGTACCTCTGTGTTTGACGTCTCAACATCTCAAAATTTCTAGATAAGAGCTGTGTTGGTGTGGACTATTAGTGATTTTCCAGCTTATGGAATGCTATCAGGTTGGTCTATGCATGGGAGATTGGCTTGTCCTCACTGTCAAGATAACACTGAAGCATTACAACTCAAGCATAGACGGAATACATCGTGGTTCGATTGCCACCGTAGTTTTCTACCTATGGATCATTCATATCGCCATAGTAAATCATTGTTCACTTAAAACAAGAAAATGTTGTATGGTCCACCACCGGAACTAGACGGCGCACAAATATTAATGCAGCTGAGAAATTTTGGTGCTGAGTTTACGGTAAGATGTGGTGGAAAGGCACATTACCTTGTTGATGGTGTTGGGGTGTACCATAACTGGCATAAGAGGAGTATTTTCTAGGAGTTTATGTATTGGAAGAATCACCTACTTCGACATTGTTTAGACGTCATGCAGATTGAGAAGAATGTGTTTGATAATTCCACCAACACAATTATCAACGTACAAGGGAAAACAAAAGACAATCTGAAATCAAGACTGGATTTACCAGAAATATGTGATAGGAAGTCACTGCATATACGAGGGAACAGCAGCGTAGACCCTTTACCCATATTCAGATTGAGTAAAGAAAAAAGGTATGAGGTTGTATTCCCTCTTTATAAGTCCTTTTAATTATCAATATTGATGCAAATGAGTTTTTTTGAATGTAGGATGCTTTTTTTGATTGGATTAAACACAAGGTAAAATTCTCCGATGGATATGCTTCAAACTTATGAAACTGCATTGATAGTAATGAAGGAAAATTCTGTAGCATGAAAAGTCATGACTGTCATGTTGTAATGCAACAACTTTTCTCATTTACATTCGCTTATTTATTGCCGAGAAATGTACACGAAGTGCTTGTAGGTATTACCCGATTCTTCAACGTACGAGATAAATAGTAAAGACTTTATGTTATCTTATAAGATTATTTACCTTATTTCAGGTCTCAGTGCATTTTTCCGGGATCTATGCTCATGGACTCTTACGACAGACGAGATCAAAAATTTGAATGATAAGATTCCAATAATCTTATGCAATCTCGAGAAAATATTCCCCCTTCCTTTCTTGACGTAATGGAACACCTTCCTATGCATCTCCCTCGTGAAGCTGGTAATTACAAAACGGATTACCGATCAATTTACTTAATGTAATTACTATAATATTTAAATAGAAAATTTCCTTTGATTAATAGAGCTTGGCAGGGCAGTTCAATATTGTTGGATGTATCCTTTTGAGAGATTTATGTTCAAGTTAAAGAAGAAAGTTAAAAACCTGAGCCATGTCGAAGGTTCAATTGTTGCCCAATGTATCAAGGAAGAAACTACGAACTTTGCTTCGTTATACTTTCCGGCAAATGTTCAGACAAAGAGTCAGCAACCAACACGGAACGATGATACATTTGTACCAAATATATATTTTCACAAATAGGTCGACTAAGTGGAAAACCCGTTCACAGAACCCTTACCCCACTCGAGCTTAAACATTTGCATATGTACATTGCAACTAATTACCATGAGATAGGGGAACTTCAGAGGTTAGTAGTCTTATTTATTAAACAAACTGTAGAAAATTTGTTTTACTCAACCGCTTCCGTTATTACCTTCTTCGCAGTCTATACATGGCTCAGATTCGCACGGCTTACCCGCATTACTCTGAAGAACAACAACATAATACAAAGGAGGACGAGTTCACTGACTGGTTAAAATTTTAGGTGAGTTTTACAATAAACGTAGTAATATCCGTATAATGGGTTCTAACCATGAACCACCAAAAACATCAATCATAGGTCACACAGGCGTCAACGATGGGACAAACATTTCCAACCTGGTTGGAAGATTTTGTATCAAGTCCTGTATTAGTTGCTAAATCGTTTCCTATGTATTTCACTTGGGGTTACGCATTCAAAATCCTGAGACAAGGAATGAAAAGACCAATAAGTGACTACGGAATATCTTCTACCTCGAGCGATATGGTTTACTATGGTGTTTTATGAGAGATATTGGAGGTTCACTACCCTAGGTTGCTTGAGTCGGTGTGCGTGTTGATGAATTCGGTGTCACATCCGTAAACTCAAGAAGGAAGTTGGAAAAATACAACCCGTTCATCCTTGCGTCGCAGGCCGATTAAGTGTCTTATCTTCCTTATCCACGCGTGTCAAACCGGTCTGGGTGGATCACTATGACATCAACCACTCCCAGAGGGAGACTATACGGCGATTCAGACCACGATGCCATGCAACAGGCTTCACCTGGGACATTAGGGCCACTTGAGATTTCACTTAGGGTTGACCTCTGTGTCGATATGACGTCACAAGCATTCGGGACGGTACACGATGATTCGGACGACGAAGTCCCAGAGTTGGGTGAAGAGTCTGGAGATAGTTCTGATATAGAACCAGATGAGTACGGAAATTATTCTGAGTATTATGTTCTGTACTTAGGATTATATTTCCCGCAAAATTAGAATGTATATCTTGTTTACTAATTTTTCAGGAACGACATGTTTAATATCGTAGCAACTTTTTAAAACAGTTTTGATAACTCCAAAAACATTGAAAACGAGTTTAGTAGATTTAATATGATTCGAAAAACATATTTAAGAATAAAAAAATAACTTCCATTGGATTCCGTCGGATAAAACTCGATGGAAACCTACGAAAACACCTAGAAAATAGAGGGGAAAAGAACCACCAATTTTTTTGGCCTCGTTTCTCGCCTCACGGACCCCAACGGAAACCGACGGCTCCTATTTATTACAACTCGCGAAACAGCTTCTCTTTATCTCTTTTTCCTCCTCTCCGATTCACACGATTTCGCTGGCGATTTATGGGGTTTTGGAGGCGGAACACGGCGGATTTAACCTCCTCATCTCTCATCTTCTTCCAAGCATGTAAGTTTTTCAAATCTAAAAGTATTTCATGTTATTTGTTTTGAAGAGTTTGTGGTTAGTGTGATGGAATTCGAGATTTAGGTGTTGGATTTAGTACGAAATTGGTTAGATTAGTCTTGGGTTATGATGATTTTGAAGATTTGGTATTGAAATTTTTTTTTCCGTGAAGAACATTTTTTTTATGTAGAACACAACAATTTTTTATTTTCTTTCCTTCAGATTGTATTTGCACAGAATAGTTTTATAATAACATGTTTTGGATATTGGATTTAATTTATATATAATTACATTAAATTATGTATAAATACATATATATTAAAAAATTTATAAATTTTACAATGATATAAAGTTTTCAAAATTCTTTATAATATATATAACATTACAAATTTTATTTGTTTTGAAATTTTAATTATTACATAACATAAACTACATATAGTATATATTAAAATTCAAATTTTTGATATATGTTGTAAAATTAAATTACATATTTAGTATACTTAATTATTTAGGAATTTTTGTATATTATCATATATAAAAATATATTTTACAAACTTAATTTTGTATATTTTGCAAATTTATATGTTTAAATTTTTATATTATCATATATATTTGTATATTCTAAAACTTAGTTTGTATATTTTAAAACTTAATTTTTATATTTTAAAACTTAATTTGTATATTTGAAAACTTAATTTGTATATTTTAAAACTTAATTTGTATATCTTAAAACTTTATTGGTATATTTTTAAATTTAATTTGTATATTTTTAAACTTAATTTGTATATTTTAAAACTTCATTTGTATATTTTAAAACTTAATTTCTATATTTGAAAAATTAATTTCTATATTTTAAAACTTAATTTCTATATTTTAAAACTTAATGTGTATATTTTAAAACTTAATTTGTAAATTTTAAAACTTAATTTTTAAATTTTAAAACTTAATTTGTATATTTTAAAACTTAATTTGTACATTTTGTAAATTTTTATATTATATCATATATGTTTTGTTTAATTAATTTATGAATTTTCAATTTTTCAAGATTTCATACGACGATTTTCATCGATCACGTCCGAGATCATCATGTGTTGGAGCATCACGTGGGCATGTTTCTGATGATACGCCGAGTCCGCATCGGAGTCCACCTCATGTGCTGGAGACACAGCCACAGCGAGATCCACCTATGCATGTGACGCTTGAGGAGATTCTGAGGGGTCATAATCGAGGTCATTTGCGGGTTCTCGATCCTACTCGGATGACCGACATATCAACATGGTAATTACTAAACTTACTTGTTTAATTAAATTTATTTTTTGTTTATTTTAACTAATTTTCCTCAAATTTTAGGTTTCGGGTCGAGAAGAAAATATTTAAATTAGTGAAAATTTTGATACAGAGGCAGCTCCAGGTTGCATATCCGACGTACAGCAAGTTCCCTTTCTGAAGAAGATGTGGTTCAAATCTTTTGCGGTAACCAACTATTTCTTTACGAGAACTTTACATTTTTAATTACTAAATATTTTACTAATTTTTACAAATGACAGCAACATTACAACTGGGCCATCGAACACACTCCTCAAGTTCGCGAGAAGTTTGAGGAGCAGTGCGGTTCTTCCTACAGTAACCACGTCTATCAGTGGAAGCTATCGTGGGAGAAAGATCTTGAGTCGGTACCCCACTACAAGAAAACATGCATTTAGCGACTGAATATTGTGACTGAAAAATTCAGTCGCTAAATTTGAGACTGATTTGAGACTGATTTGCGACTAAAAAAAATCAGTGTGAAATCAGTCGCTAATTCGTGACTAAAACATTTAGGCGCAATTCAGTCGCTAATTAGCGACTAATCCGTGACTGATCTGCGAGTGACGCTATCAGTCACAGATCAGTCGCTAATTAGCGGCTAATTAGCGACTAATCAGCGACTGATCTGGGACGGTTCAATCAGTCGCTGATTAGTCGC
>OVAX01002053.1:0-34695 GCA_900406405.1 Lepidium africanum | reverse complement strand
TAATTGTTTTGCAATTTTGCAAAATAAAAGTATTTAGAGGTAAACATATATATATATATATTTTGATATTCAATAATTCTAATTAATATATTATTTATTCAATTACTTTGTTTTCTAATATTTACCAAAATCTCTTATATAGTTAAAGTGTAGCATTAACTTTAACACTGTGTTATTATGTTAGTTCATTTTGGTCTAGAAATTTTTGTTACTAGGGAGGCATTATAATAATAAAATATTTTAATAAAATACAAAAATATCTTTTATATAATAAAATTGTATTGTTAACTTATTTGTATATTTTGTAGCAATAAAATAATTATTGTCTTTGGATAAGATTGGTTAACTGATTATTATTATTATTAGGTACATATTTGCGGTAAGCTGCAATGTTGTTTTGAAAAATATTTTGTAAGATCAAAGTGATGGGAAAATGTTGAAAAAGTTACAAAAATGGTGAGAGAACAATTCTAGAAGTGTTGTAGTATATTCCATCTGGTTTCTCATCTACTCTCCAATTTATCAAACTAAGAAATTATGTAAATAAAGAGTTTGAAAAATCTTAGCAAAGACTTTAAAAGCAAATATTATATAGTATGGTTAATAAAGTATATTGTATGATCTAACCTTTATACAAAAAAAGAAGAAGTATATTTTATGAGTCTAAAGACTCTAAACTCATACGATGACATGCATAAGTGTATATTACATTATAATTTATGAGTCATTTTTTTCCAACAATTAGATTAATAAGATCGGATTCATAATACAAATCCACATTTGAAAATCTTTTTTTTACCACTGACCTATATGTCCTCAATATTTTATGATTCTTTATTAAATTATTGTAATTTAAATTTTTTTTGGAAATAATTTATTTTATTTTTAGCATTAAATTTTGAAATGCATTGAATCTTTTTGAAAAAATTAAGATTGGTTCTTTGAGTAAATCTAATATATGTGCATGTGGTCTTTAGTCTAGTGGTAGGTGGTAAATCCACTAAATATATACGCACTTTCACATCCATAGATTGAATCTTATTGCTTACATTACGTAAAAATTTGGCTAATGGATAGGTTAGTTGTGGTCCAGTTTTACAATA
Source organism: Lepidium africanum (assembly GCA_900406405.1). Classification (NCBI taxonomy): domain Eukaryota; kingdom Viridiplantae; phylum Streptophyta; class Magnoliopsida; order Brassicales; family Brassicaceae; genus Lepidium; species Lepidium africanum. The sequence continues at coordinate 33,592 of OVAX01002053.1, read as the reverse complement.
AAAAAAGAAAGTAAATATGATCTGTAAAATTAGATAAATCGAAGAATAAATGAATTTCATTTTCTTGACTTCTTTCTTCATATATTGCTTAACCCAAAATTATCCTTTAATACCAATCCCTTGGGCGTAGCTTAATTTTATAGAGAGAAGCTTAATTTTAGTAAATAAGTAATAGTTGGTGGCATCGGCGATATGTTCAACATTGATATGGATGCAGCTCCGTCATTAGTAAACATTCTCTTTCTCAAACAACGTACCTTGTGATGCAAGTCATCCATTTGTTTTGTTTATTAATTGATAATTTAGTATACCTATAAATTTCTAAAGCTAATTAAGAAAAATAAACTTAAGCCTTAGGCTATATTTACATAGTTTTTTTTTTTGGATAAAATGAACAGGCAAGTTAGGCTATATTTACATAGTTACTAATTATATTAGGAATTGAAACTGCGTGTTGCTGCGCGGTAACTCTGTATCAATAAAAAGAATTATTTATAATGGTTTGAATTATCATAAATTTATAATTTTAATATTTTATGATATTTTAACTTATGTTATTAGATAATAAAACAAGTCAATTATTGTTGATTTTTTTATAAAAATATCTAACGTTTATGGTTTAATAAATGGATGCATTTAAAAAGATGTATATTTTTTTTTTTTGTCAACAATTGGATCGACAAGGCCCGATCCATAGCCTAGCCCAACCCTTAAAATTCCTATTTAATCTAGCAACTGCGTAGAGGAGAGGAATCGAACCCTAGATGCCATAGTCATTAGCTGGATCATCCTAACCACCAAACTGAGAAGAACTCGGCAAAAAAAGATGTATATATATAGATGAATAAACATAATAAACAAAACATCTTTTAGAAATAAATTATTACCTTAAAACTACATGTAAAAGACAAAAAACAAATTGTTAATAACATTTTATTCACCTAATCATCTACATCTTAAGAAATAATAAATAGATGTTTAAAAGATTTTAATTAAACAAAAAAGGTACAAAAACATTTTAACATGTTGAGTAATAAAGTAGATGTTCTTAAATAACATCCTAATAAGAAGTTAAATATAATTTTTGCTTATACAACCAACATAAAATCTATATATATACTAATAATCAATTTCTAAAGATAAGAATTATCAACATTTTTCTTCTTGTTTCTTGGTTGACGTTTCGAAACAATATCTTTTTTAGTATTTTTAACTTTGTTAACAACAGTTTTTCCTTCAGCTTTGTTATTATGATTTTCTTCATCTTTGTATCTTTCCTCTTTTGGTTTCTCAAGATTTTTACAATTATTATTATTTGTATTTTCTTGAAATATTTAAAACTATCCAAAGCTGTGTTTTAAATTTTTTTTTTTTTTTTAAAACTTCAATTGTAAATTACCTTAATATTAATAATGGTATTATTATATGTTTCAATAATTGTAATTCCTGCTATTGATGACTTATAATTATATGAATTGAGTTTGTCACTTAAAATTGCAATCATAACATCATCATATGTTGTACTCTTTGTGTTATCCTAAGCAATATAACAGATAAGTTTCTAAATACTAAAAATTCTATTCATATATAATTAATAATTTTGTCTTGAAATAAGTAGTTACATTATTTTGAACTAATTCAGTAGCAGAATTGCTTAGAATATTTGTTGCATCTTTGTTGAACATTATAAAGGATGCAGTTTCAGTTTTATCATCAACAATTACTTCAATACAATATCTGTAAATTTTCTATTAATACTTCTTAATTTTTATTATAGATATAAAGTTAACAAAAATTATACCGTAAAGTCCCAGTAATACTTAAATCTGAACACATTGCATTTAAGATTGTTACCATCTTTTATTAATTTTTATTGCATTTACGACATGAAATATAACTCCAAGATATTCCAATAATATTTGCCTTGCATAAATATATCCTATCCTATAATAACATATTATATTAATATTTTAAAATAATTAAATAAGTACAAAATTGAAATACTCATTAGTTTTATAACACATAAAATTTCTTTTTACCTTAACTATATCTTCATAAAGCAAATCATAGAGTTTAGATATTGTAACAAGATCTTCATTTATTCTATGCAGATCAACTCCATTTTCAACGTTCTTATGAAGTTCAGGTAAAGTTCTACAAATAAAATCATTAAATAAATAATTAAAATATCAACAATTTAAACACAATTTTTTTAACTTACAATTGTTTAAACTCTTGAATTGAATTAATTGGATATTTGAGATACAATTTTGAAGCATTAGTGGTGTTAAGGTACAAATAACCTAAAAATAAAATATAAATATTATAATATATATTATTAATAAAGTTTATAAAATTATTTATGTTCTTTTAGATTATTAAATTACACAGTGATAAATCAACAAAAATTAATTTTATAAGAAAGTAATTAAAATTACTATTTTAAATTCATAATTTAGTTCTTACCTCCGTACAATTTAGGGTTAACACTTGTTGTTATTATAACTTCACCTTTAGGAATTTTTTTAAAGATCATTTCCTTATGTTGTTCAATTTGTTTACCGTATATTGTTACTCGAACTTTGCTTCCACTACAATTTAATTTGTTGGAGATTTTAAATAAACTCTACATCTCTAAATCTGAAGTTAAATAATATCTTTTTATTATTAGATCTATAATTAATTTTGAAATATCAATGTTGGTATCTATATTTTGAAGTCATCCATCGGATATAACTCTAATTACATGTGTGATTATGATTCCATACAATGTAGTTTTGTAAAAATGTTTACAACAAATTAGAGAACTTTAAAAAAGTAGTTTAAAAAGTAAACGAAACAAACCATTAAAATTAGTATTTGTGTTAGATAGGTCATGAAATTCATTTGAATTAGAAAAACGTAAATTTTCTAATTTTATAGTTTTAACAAAGTTTTTGAATAATTGAAATGCTGTTTCATTGTTAAAACGCAATGTAAGATGATGATTTGATTATAATTTTCATAGGCTTTCTAAACTTCAAAAGCATTTATTAAATAAATTTCTCTTTCTTTAATGATATCCTTCAATCGGTTGTTCTAATAATTTTATCAGCTTATAATATTGTACATAAAATTAGAAAATTTAAAGGCCGAAAAATACTTACAATTTCATCTAACAAAATACAATTTAAACTTATTAATTCATCCATTCGTTTAGGATTTCTTGCTTCCCATATCCTAATTACTCTATCAAGTATATGTTGTTGACACCTTTTCATACGAATGTTTTGTAACAAACTATATGTAGGTAAGTCTTCAAAAATCTTTCTATTACTCATTTTGATAATTTAAAATTGTTAATTGTGAGATCATTGACTGCTTATCTATCAATTGTGAAAGGTTACTTTCAAAATTACAACTATTCATTGTTGGAAGTTACGTTCCAAAAGGTACCATTGATTTTATAGTTGTGTTTTTTTATTGTAACTTTATATATGAATGTTTTCTTTTTTTTTTTTCAAAAATGAAAATATATTTTCAATTATTGAATATTTTAGTAGAAGTTGTGAAAACGGATTTCTAAAATGGGTTTAAATAGATTTTAAAAAGTGTGATTAAAAAGATGTCATAAAAGTCATAACTCTATTATTGTATATAAAGGCATTTATTTGCAAAAATTATATTTATTCTAAATAAAAAGTTACAAATAAATAAAAACAACTATAAATAAAAAAATATGAATGAATAAACACAATAAAAAGTTGCATATGAATAATCACAATCGTATAAAATATAACTATAAGAAAAAATTTATGGAAAGACACGAGTGAAAAGACATAACAATACATTGCCTTTATTGAGATTGTTATTATTATATAGATTATTATTATTAGTTCATTAATATATAAAGATAAAACTTATATAATCTTTTGTATAATTAAAGCATAGCATTAACTTAAACATAGTGTTATATTTATTCGTTTTGGTCAACAAAGTATTGTAACAAATTTGTTACTAGGAAAACATTATGAGAAAATTAAATTTTAGTCACATGATTATTTTCTATTTTATATTAAGATAAAACAAGAAGGATATTTGAGATAATCTTCAATCACATTTAATAAATAATAACTAAAATTATTATTTATTTAACAAAATAAATAGACTGAATATTTTTGGACTGATGATATAGTCCTGAAAACCTAAGAAATTTTATTGATTTTGACTATTCATGTATGTTGGAGGTAGATCTGAGATCATACTTCGGTCCACGGGAAACAATGGACAAGAAATCCTAAGTCTTGAACTCGGCACGACCTTTGGAGTTTCATCTCGGACATCTGCTATCAACTCGGAAGAATTCTTTCTCGGAAATGCTCTAAACAAGAAGGAAGTCGGACGACACGTCATCAAGCAAAGAAATGGAAATTTTTCTGTTCCGACTTGGAAAATTTCGAAAAAAATAGAAAGATCTTTGGATAATGTCTAATATAAACAGAATTGTAATCTTTCTTGCTTACAATTTACTTTGTAACCGCCTCTATGATTTATAAATGGAGGAACAGATCCTTTGAAAAAAGGGATCGGATTTTTGTCATTACACACTAAGCAATACAATTGAAATCGACATTCTTTACTTTTGGTAATCTACTTCTTCTCCATATTGATCAGAATCCTTGCCCATCTCCCCTCTATAATCTCAGAGCCGGATTTTGTACCTTGTGCTAAATTCTGCTTGAACAGTTGGCGCTATTTGTGGGGAAGACATTGAAGGACTTCTTTACACAGGAGAAAGAAGTGAAAGCTAGTAAGCAAGGATGGCTGAAAATGAAGTCACCATCAACTCGCCAAAAAGGAGGGATCCTAACCTCCATGAACAAATCGATCCGACTCTCGGATCAACTTTGAACTCTATTTAAACTCGGGAGGACAAGCGAGAGGAATCTTGAGAAGTCACTGTATTCCTAGGGCCATCTGTAGGGCCACCATCACTCGAGACCTTGATAGCACAACATGAAGCAGCAGACCAAAAAACGCCGACAGATTCGACAGACTCGAGTTTAGGGTAAACGGGAGTGGCTTTCCCTTCGCATAAACTACCATACCAGTGTACAAAGGAATCTATTAGGAAACATGCCGAGTCCAAAGCCAACCAACATCTTGGGGCTAGGATAATCTGTGATGTAACACGCCCCAGTGCAACAAGTACCAGCGACGTTGGACACGATAACCATCTTTAGGATGATGGAAGACATGAGGTCACAATTCCATCAAACAACATGCTCGACACCAGAGATTGGACGAATCTTGGCATAAGCTCGCAATTCTCTATTCTCGCCGAGATTGAAAAGAGTCTCGGTAAACCAAGGACCAAGACTACGCTATCCTTCGTACGACGGAACCATTGACCCATTGGAGTTCATGAGTGCATTCAACGTCATGATGGGTGGAACAAGTTACCATCCTGATCAAGAGGATACAGCATACTGTCAACTCTTCACCGTGAACTTAACCGGTGACACATTGGTGTGGTTCACTAAGTTACTAACGGGATTGATTGAGACCTTCAATCAACTTGCCGAGCTGTTCATGAAGTAATACGCCCTATTGGTCAACTAAGACACTTATACAGTAGAACTACAATCTTTAAAGCAAGGCTTCGACGAGTCTTTAAAGTCGTATCTCGGGCATTTCTGAAAAATCCTGACAAAGGCTAAAGTCAGCGACGACATGGTGATCAAGGCTTTTAGAATCAGGATGGTTAGCAACGAAGCCTTACGAAGAGATCTTTTTGTAGATCGGCCAACCACGATCTCATATGCCCTTTGTAGAGTGGCGAGGCATGTAGATTACATTGAGGGGAAGCAGATCCTCCGAAAAACTCAAAAGGCTCAACGAGATTCGGGAATGAAAGAATCTAAGGAGGAGTACCATGAGCCGAGACAGCATAACTACAAAGGAAAAGCAAACCCGACTACGACTTTTCAAGTCGGGGAACTTACAGTCCGTCCTGCAAGAAACCATTCAACAATACCTACAACCGGAATGAATACTGTGCATTCCATAATAGAACAGGTCATTCGACCTCAAAGTGCAAACAATTGCAAGAATTACTTGCCGAGAAGTTCAACAAAGGAGAGTTGAAGTCTCGAAAGAAGAGACTCAAAAGTTTAAAGTGTAAAAGCGGAAAGAAGCCGAATTGCAAGATGCAGCTTACAAAGTGGTAAACCAGGATATCGACACCAAGGAAAAGTCTAAACGACGAAGGGAAGAAGTGGAGAATACCGAGTCGGGGTCTCCGAAAGTTCATGTCAGCGTAATCATGGGAGGACTACAATTCTTTGATGACTCGATTAGGTCAATAAAGAAGTACGAGCGAAAGGTTGTAGCTATAGTCAACCTCGAACCAACAGCTCAAAACCTAGGAACGGTGGACTCAGAAATAACATTCACAACAAAGGATGTTGAAGGCGTATGCTTTCCGCATAACGACTCGCTAGTCGTCAAGCTTTGAGTTGCCAACGGTGATGTATCTCAGATACTTTTCGACTCTGGAAGTTCAGTGGATTTAATCTTCAAAAAAATGTTGGATAAGATGGCACTACCAGATGTCAGACTCAAACCGCTAGATAGAACGTTGATTGCTTTCGACGGAAGCACAATCCATGCGATAGGAGCAGTCAAACCAGCCATCCGAGCAGCTGGAATTATGAGGTGGATGAAAATTTTGCTGGTAGACAAACCACCGATTTACAACATGATCATAGGAACACCATGGATTCACCCGATGAAAGCTATTCCATTAAGGTATCATCAATGCATAAAAATTCTAACTAGTGTAGGAGTTTACACGCTTCGGGGAGATCAGAAGATGTCTTGGACTTGTTTCATTGCCGAATTGAAACTACAAAATAAGTCATGTATGATCACGGTGTCAGTTACTGGCAAAACCATCTCGGAACCTCCCATTCCTGAAAATTCGGATCAATCAACTATTGAGCTCGTCAACATTGACTTAATAGACTCGGCAAAGTATGTGAACATTGGAGTCGACTTGAGTAAGCCTATCCGAGAGAAGTTGATTCGACTTCTAGAGCAAAACGTGACAACGTTCACATGGACAGTCAAGGATATGCCTGGAATCAACCTAAAGGTAGCAAGCCACATATTGAATGTCGATCCGATATACAAGCCAATAAGGCAGAAAAGGCAAAAGTTGAGTCCCGAGAGGACGAAAGCCGTGGTAGACAAAGTCAAGAAGCTAACGATGATGAATCCATTGTTGAAGTACAATATTCAAAATGGTTAGCTAATCCAGTCGTGGTGCCGAAGAAAAATGGAAAGTGGCAAGTCTGGGTAGATTTTACCAACTTGAACAAGGCTTGCGCAAAGGATAGCTTCCCTTTACCCAATATTGACCGATTATTGAAGCAACAGCTGGAAACGAGCTTTTTTAATTTATGGACGTATTCTTGGGATATAATCAGATCAAGATGCATCCCGACGATATGGAGAAAACTTCATTTATAACATAATAAGGTACATATTGTTCTAAAGTCATGCCATTCGGTTTGAAGAATGTAGGCGTAACTTACCAACGTTTGGTAAACATGATGTTTGCCGACCAACTCGGTCAAATAATGGAAGTCTACATAGATGACATGTTGGTTAAATCTGGAAAAAGCCAAAGATCATGTCGATCACTTAGCGCGTTGTCTTAAAACTTTGAACGAGTATTAGATGAAACTCAACCCGGCAAAATGCACCTTCAGAGTAACCTCAGGAGAGTTTCTCAGTTATATAGTCACTCAAAGAGGGACTTGAGGAAATCCAAAACAGATCAAGGCAATCCAAAAGCTGCTTTCACTGAAAAACAAACGAGAAGTCCAACGGCTAACATGCAGAATTACTGCATTGAACCGATTTATCTCTCGGTCAACAGACAAATGTCTTCCGTTTTACCAACTATTACGAGGAAACAAAGACTTTAAGTAGGATGAAGAGTGTGAAAACGCTTTTTTTTGAGTTAAAAGAATATCTGTCAACTCCAGCAATTTTGGCGAAGCTTGAAAACGGAGAACTACTTTACTTATATATCACAGTCTCGGTATCGGGGGTAAGCAGCGTACTTGTTTGGGAGGATCAGGGAACACAACATCTGATATTCTACATTAGTAAGTCTCTCGACGGAGCAGTGTCTCGGTATCCGACTACAGGAAAGCTTGCCTTAGCAGTCATAACCTCGGCAAGAAAGTTGAGACCATATTTTCAATCTCACACCATCATCTTGCTCACCAAGCATCCGTTCAAATGATACTGCACAGCCTAAACAAGTTCGGAAGATTAACTAAGTGGGCTATTGAGCTGTGTGAGTACGACACCAAGTTTAAAGGATGAACAAGTGCAAAATCGCAAGTTTTGGCTGACTTACTAATCGAGCTATGTCCCGACTTGGAACTTTTGGAGTCGGAAAAAGTTCTTCAAACTTGGAAACTTTTGGTTGATGGATCATCTTCTCAACACGGCTCTGGAGTTGGGATCCGACTAGAAAGTTCAACCAGAGAAGTCTTGGAGCAGTCATTCTGACTTGCCTTCCCAGCATCAAATAATGAAGCCGAGTACGAAGCATTGATCGTGGGGATCCGATTAGCCAAGGAAATCAGAGCAACTGAAGTTGAATGTTATTGTGATTCCCAGTTGGTAGTCAACCAAGTCAACAGAGTCTATGATACAAAGAACAACCGAATGGAAGCATATCTGAAACTCGTCAAAGAATTAAAAAAGGGTATGCAATTTAATGTCAACAAGATTTCCCAAGCAGAGAATACTTCGGCTGATGCCTTAGCGGCATTAGCATCCACAACAAACCCTTCAAAGACGAGTTATGCCAGTTGAAAGTATAGATCAACCGAGTATCAGCTTGCCAAAAGGAGACCTTGATCTCGTCTCGACAATTACTAACACGGCAGATGAACTTGATACTGAAATGTCACACATTCCGTAATCCAGAGAAAAGAAGATCTACTGGAGAGATGAAATTCTCGCATACATCATAGATGGAGAAGCTCTGGAAGATAGATGGACAACGTGACGACTTATGGCTAAGTGTGCTTTCTATGCGCAAGTCAACAAAAATTTGTATTGGCGCAGCACAACCGGAACCTCACTCACTTGTATCCATGGCGACGAGATAACCAAAGTCATACAAGAAATGCATGAAGGAACCGGTGGAAACCAAAATAGCGGAAGATCACTTGTGCATAAGATCTGAATTCTCGGATACTTTTGCCCAACAATGGCGCAAGATTGCAAGCAATATGCAGCCAAGTGTGACAAATGTCAGCGACAATGGATATAATTGGCCCTTTACCGGTGTCTTGGCAAAAACGTTTTATGCTTATAATGACCGATTACTTCTCTATGTGGGTTGAAGCTGAAGCTTATTCTCACATTAAGGATAAGGACGTGGTCAAGTTTGTGTGAAAAAACATCATATGCCAACATGGAAATCGTTACTGACAATGAGCCTCAATTCATCTCGGCAAAGTTTACTAAAATTTTCTCTTGATGGAATATTTGAGTTAGTAAGTCTACTCCACAGAATCCACAAGAAATAAGCAAGCCGAGGCAACGAACACACATATATTGGATGGAATTAAGAAAAGGCTTACAGACAAGAAAGAGAACTGGTCTGATGAGTTGGACGGAGTACTATGGTCACATCGGACTACACCAAGACGTTCAACTAGACGCACCCCTTTTTCTCTGTCTCACGAAATGGCACCAGCAGAAGCAACGATTCCGACTTTATGCCGAGAACATTCCCCCGAGAATGAAAGTTCTAACAACGAAGCAATGGAAACGAACATTGATAACTTGGATGAACAAAGAGATGATGCACTACTTAGAGTGTAAAATTATGTGAAACAAGCCGCAAAGTACTACAACAAGAAAGTTTGAGGACGACACTCTGCAGTTGGAGACTTCGTACTCCAAAAAGTGTTTGGCATCAACTGGGAAGGGTCTTACATCATCTGTAAAGTCATGAAACCCGAAGTATACGAAATTGCAACTATTGAAGGAGAGATGGTTCCACAAAGTTGGAACTTCATCAACTTAAAGCGATACCACTGTTGAAGACACGCCAACTCGGGATCTTAGATGCATTACTTGATGCATCACTAGTTACTTAATCATGTAATCAGAACTACGTTTCGGCATGATTCCTTCGAGTTACGTAGGTAACCTTTGAGTGCAACTAAAACTAATTAAAATTTTTCTAAGTCCCCATCTCGAACTCAACAAAAAATAATAAAAAAAGAAAATAAGGGGTCTATACCCCAACTCTTAAAAACCAAGAATAGATTCTCGCCAAAAAATGAAACTAATTTTGGAAACTTAGTTTCAGAACAAAAAGCCAAGTCTTTAAACCTCACAAAACTTTCTTATAATCTTTGGAAAAAGGCTAAGACACACTATCTAAGCTGAGTACTTGAAATCTCGCCGACTCGTAAAATCTCGCTCATGGTTAGACGAGTCTTAAAATCTCGCCGAGTCATAAAATCTCGCTCGTATTTAGCCGAGTCCTAAACTTCGCACAATCAAAGTTGAGTCTTAAAATCTCGCCGAGTCCTAAAAATCTCGCTCGTAATTAGCCGAGTCCTAAACCTCGTACAAATTTAAGCCGAGTCATTTAATTCTTGCCAAGTCCTAAAATCTCGCTCGTATTTAGCCAAGTCCTAAACCTCGCACAATTTAAGCCGTATCTAAATTTCGCCGAGTCACAAAATCTCGTTCGTATTTAAGCCAAGTCTAAATCTCGCTCAATCTACTAAGGTGTCGCCAAATCCAAAGATCCTATTCGCATTCAAATCCTAACACAAAAGTAATCCATTTAAAAGAAAGAGAATTTCATACATTCAGGAAAAATAAAAGTAAATTTTTACAAAATACCCCATTATAAAAAGGACCATGTTCTAAAAAAAAAAAGAAGAAGGGAAGAGATTGGAGCTATTCGTCAGGCTTGGCCTCTTCATCAATACGCCCGTATTCATCAGGCTTATCCCCATCAGCAACCTTCAGAAAAATAATTTCACTAATTGAGCCATATTGGTCAAAACCTCGAATTGGAAGAGAGATGTGCTCAAAAGCCCGTATATTAACCTTAGGACGATTTCCGGTCCCGAGAACAGTAGTCTCATTTTGGTCAGACTTAAGTGTTGATAACTCACGTGTGCCATCCCAGCTTCTTCCAGCTTAGAAGATTCGCCAATCTCAAAAGCCGGGACTGTTAAATCATCAGGAAGTAGATCCGTAACTACCTCCTTATCAACAACCGCCTTAGTCTCGACAAGTTTTGAAGACCCAAGCGAAACCAAGGATTGCTCAACCGGCACATGCGTCCTCAACAAACATTGAAGCAGATAGTCATACCCACAAAATTGGGCATAAGCCAGGGGTGCCTCTAAGCTCGAGTCAAGATTGCGGAACCGGGCTGATATCCTCTTAAACCGACTTGCCAAGCAATCTGAAAATTTTTTGTTAAAATCTGCGAGTCTGTGAACTAAGAATTAGAAAAGATTCGAGTTTACCTTTGAAAGCAGCCAAGCCAACCTGCAGAGAAGAAATATCAGATTGAGCTTTCTCAGCTCCCGAGATAGCCACATCTCGGTCCTCAACTGCAGACTTCACAACATCCTTAAGAGCTGAAATGTCTTCCTTATACTGAAGAGATTAGTCTGCACCTCCTCTAAGGAAGACTTAGCTTTGGCCGCTTCCAAACGAGATTCCTCAACATGGCAAAAATTTTCAGCCTCAGCAATCATAGACTTCTCTTTTCTAAAGAAAACCCAATTTATTTGGGCTACGAACTAAAAAAAGAGGGGGACGAGGAATTATAGAGATTAGAAAATCAACTCGGTACATCACATAAGAAATTGAAAAATTCAGAAAACCAACCGAGAAGAGTGATTTGGCTGTCTCAACATATTCTTTCTTGTTGAGCATCTCAGAAAGAGGAGGAAGGATTTTGAAAGTGTTTCAAAGATGATGCATCAAGTTGGCCCCTTCCTAGTCACAGTTCATGACCGGAGCCGGCTTGCGGAAGCTAAAGTCAAACTCGAAACCTCTGCTAGCTTTGGCTTTCTTGGTCGGAGGAACCTCTACCAGAGGAAATGGCTCATGTCGTTTGCCCGAAGCCTTCTTCGCGACTTCGAGGCTATCATCGCGACCTGATATCATCGAACAACGTCTAATCACCTCGTAGCTTAAACGAACAGCAAAGGGAAACTTGGATGTCCTACATGTTTGTTTGAAGTCGGATTTCATTTTCTTTTTCTCAGGTTTCTTTTTGAGTGCCCCCGAGACCGCCATTGGAGAAACAGGTGCTTCATCGGAAACCACCTGTATTTTGAGAGGAGTTTTCATCTTCTTCTTTTTTGAAGATGGGGAACCCTCAAAACCCTTACCAACTTTCTCAGAAAGGTTGGTCTCGGCTGTCGAAGTTGAAATCTTTATCTCAGGGCCTTCCATCTCGGCCCCATGAGCTGTAGTAATTTGGAGACTCAGTGTCTTCGTAATTTGATAAGATTGAAGATGTTATCTTCAACCGAGACTACCCCAGCCTAGGCTGACTGGGGCAAATACTTATCGATAATAGTGGCAAGATCGCCGAAGATGCTGGGCATGTTAAAGTCGTCAATTCCCATGTCGACTTGAAGAGTTACTAGAAGAATTAATAGCATTTAAAAACCTATGCAAATTCGGAAGTTTCATCTTCAAATGAAATTTACCTTTTGAAAGATGAGTACCAGTTCTTTTAAGAAGACTAACTGGCAGCAACTTCCAATTGAGTCAAGGAACTCTGAGTAATCTGTCAACCAAGCTTTCAAAATCTTGGAGAGGAGAGTGGAGAAAATGGATGCTTCATTGCAAAGTAAGAAAACAAGGATAAGTCTTGGAGAAAGCAGAAAGAAGACTAAGCACCAAAACACCTAGAAACCGGGTTTCTTTGCCCAAGCAATCATAAATTTCAATTTATCATTAGCGACAAAATGTGCGTCCGGACGAACAAAAAAATAACGAGTCTTCCAATCCGAAACTTTAGAAGAAAGATTATCTAGGAAGCGAAGGCCATATTTAACCCTAACAAAAAATGTTCCTTTCGAAGACTTAACCTCATAAAAATCGATCATATCTTCATACAGACGAGTCAAAACCCGACTCCTTATTCACTCCCGAGAATCACAGCTCCAAGTGTATTAGCTATACCAGCGATCCCGAGTTGACTCATCGTAATCTTTCGGGTATAACAATACTAGAGAAGAAGATTCAAAATCGAAAACCACATTTTAGCTTTCGTGAACCACCTGTTATGAATGGTGATATAGCCATCTGGAGGAGTCCAAGGCCTGTCAGTCGGACTCGAAATTTTAAAATCGACCTTTCTCATTCTCGGGCACGAAGAGAAATTTTTTTCAATCTCTTCGTTGTGATAACTGATGAGCCAACCCCAAGAGATTTGTGCCATCTATCAAAGTCTTCTACTCGGTCAACCAGACACGGTGATACCGAAATAACGCGAGAGGAGGTGCTGGATTGACCGACCTTACCAGGGATAATAATATCGTTATTAGAACCCCCTAAGAGGTTTAATTCAGTGTCAGAACTACTATTACTGACATCGCTAGAGGAAGAAGAGGAGTTTGGAGCGGAACTCTCGGTTCCAGATTCTAAATCGGATTCAATTCTGTTCTTTGTCATCTCGGCAGAAAGATTTAAAAGCATTTTAAAAAATAAAGGTAGTGTCTCGGCACAAAAGTAGAGAGAGAAGTTACCTTGACAACTCAGATTGAAATTAAAAAGTAAAGAAACTAGGGACGATATTTATAGGAGACCCGCGGAAACCGAATCGTCGCGCGGTAAATGTCTACGAATAACTATGTGCACCCTGAAAATAGTCCAGTCGCAAGATGACAGATGGACCGGAGATTCCATAAGCAGGTAAACTTTCCGACTCGGAAATTCCGCTACAGTTTTCCGAGCCTGGGGGGACAATTGTTGGAGGTGGATCCGAGATCCTACTTCGGTCTACAATAGACAATAGACAAGAAATCCTAAGTCTTGAACTTGGCAAGACCTTTGGAGTTTCATCTCGGACTTCTGCTGTCAAATTGAAAGAATTCCTTCTCGGAAACACGCTAAACAAGAAGGAAGTCAGACAACACGTCATCAAGCAAAGAAATGGAAATTTTCTTGTTCCGACTTGGAAAATTTCCGAAAAAATAGCAAAGATATTTGGATAATTTACTTTGGAAACGCCTCTATAATCTATAAATAGAGGAGAAGATACTTTGAAAAAAGAGATCGGCTTTTTGTCATTACCCACTAAGCAATACAATTGAACTCGACATTCTTTACTTTTGGCAATCTACTTCTTCTCCATATTGATCAGAATCCTTGCTTATCTTCCCTTTATAATCTCAGAGCCGAATTTTGTACCTTGTGCTAAATCCTGATCAAACAATGTAAAACAATTATATGATTTATAAGATTTATAAAGAGATTTCTTTAAATAATCGTAGCTTGTATTCTGTTTTTTTTGGGTATTCTCGTGTGTATATAAAATCATAATATGGTTTTTAGAAATTATATGTTAATTATGTCTTGATTATCATTAGTTATTTTCTACTTTTCATATTCCAATAAAATTATAAATCATATCTCTAATTCGTTAGATTACCAAAAACATTATCAATCTATTAAGAATATGAACATGTTAAAATATTATAAGTTATATATTTATTAAATCCACTTATTATAACTTTGAAATAAATATAAATTCTAAAATTAAAATAAGACCATATAATATAAAAAACAAAAAAAATATATTGGAATGACCTCATATAATAATATGATATGTATTTAACAAAAATGCTCATACAAATGGATATATTATGTAGATATAATGGATAATATATAATGATGATAAAAATTAATACAAGTTTAAAACCCTAAATGAACGGGGGAGAACCTTAAATAAACGCGTGTCTAACAAATGAAATGAATACTGTTTAAGAATGTAAATAAACATGGGTCTAAAAACCTATATGACACGAGTTAAAAAAATTTATATATGAAAATTGTAATGCTTCAAAAATTAAATAAACATAATTTGAAAAATATCATTTGTGCACAAAGACTGTTACCACTATAAATTGATTTTTGATATATCATATATATAAAATTAATATATTTACATATACAAATCAAATCGTGAAAAAACCAATCTATTATATTAAAAGAAGATGTAAAAACAAAAAAATTACAAACAATAACATGAATTTTGTAAGATATTATAACAAATACCATTACAAAATTCTAACAAATATTATAACCAGATTCATAAATGGATCACTAACTATTTTCTTATACTCCCTCCGTTCCAAAATGTATGATGTTTTAGATTTTTCACACAAATTAAACAGTCATTTAATATTTGATTATTTCAACTTAAAATATACTTTTGATCTATGTAATAATTATTCAACTAATTAGAAAGCAATATGTAGAATACAAATAGTCAAAATAGATTGAAAAATATAGTAAATTATGCATTAGAAGTTGAAAACATAAATTAATTTGGAACAAAATTTTTTTCTAGAACATCATATACTTTGGAACGGAAGGAGTATAAAATTTGGGTCTTTCCAGTTAATTAAAAAATCTTTGTATCAATATATCTTAATTACTTCACTAAACTAAATCAAATTCAAATAAACAATACCCACTTTCAAGATAACTTATGAGTATTGTATTCTACAAAATTTAGTTATGATAATTATATTCAACGTATTTAGTTTGATATCTTGACTTTAATTTTTATATTTATATTTACAATTTAAAATTCAATAAATTTTTTTTTTTAAAAAAGTTCAATAAATCTATTATAGTAAAAGAAGATGAAATTACATAAAATTAAAAAAAATGACCTTAATTTGTAAGATATAAAATCGTAATACAAAGTTTCCCCTGATTCATTAATAGATAATCTATAATTTTCAGATATAAATTTTGGGTCTTAAAAATTAATTAAAAAACTTTAAAATTATGCATAATTATATAATACAGATTATATATTAAATATATATATGTATATATATAACGGAGTCTATTGAATATATATATATATATAATGTGTAAAGTGATTTATTCATTTCTAATATATTAGATGATTACTCGTGCGATGCACGGGATTACATGTTATATAATTTAATTATATAGTTTTTAATGTATTATATATGTATATGTTTTACCTTGAACATTATTGAATTTATAAATGATATTTTTTTTGTTTGTTATGATTATTGTATTTATTTATTAAATTATGAATTTTATGGCATAAGATTTTGTCATTTGATTATGGTCTATAGTGTTTAATATTTTTTTATTGTTTTGAGTAGCTTTTTAAATTATTATTTTTAATATATGGTAATGTATTTATTTGTTAATTTTCTGATGTTGTGATCAATTTTAGAGATTTTATATTGTTTTAATGTATGATTAATATGGCATAAATATTTGCATCAATTAAATTACAATTCTAAATTTTATTTATCATAGATAAATTGTTAATAAATAATATATATATATATATATATATTTAATATCGGTGATATCTTTTCTTTTTGTCAACAATATCGGCAATATCAATTATGTAAAAATGAACATCTCTGGTATAAAAAACATGTATTTAAGAATTTATGGAAATATTGTTAAATAGTCATAATAATATTTTTATATTATTTTATATTTGGCATATAATTACAATTGTAAAATAGTTTTAATGTTATTAGTAACTATTATATTAATAAAAAAATTTGGATAAATATATTTAAAATTTTTAAAATAGTAACCAAATATAAAAAAAAACAAAAAAAATGATAAAAATAAATAAGTGCTTGATTCTTTTCTTTAATAAATAGGTTCTATCCATCGGACACATGACTTTGTAATCTAATAAACAAATCTTACACGCCATAGACGTTTTAATGTCATCATCTTCTCCATAACGAATCTGAAACTTGTTGTAATGGTTCTGCCGGATATTTATTAAAAAGTAAATATATATAGTTATTTATAATATTTATATGTAATATATGTTTGCTTTTTGTTTATTTCATGGTTTGTTTTGTATATTACAAATTTATTTATTTTTTATATATTTAGTATACTAAAAATCAGAAATTTTCTTTATCTTTGTTTATTAAGATTTTGATGCATTACAATATTTGTATATAATTTTTTTAGTCATGCCATTTATCTTTTTAAACCCGTCACTTAAATTTTTTAACATGTGTTCATTAAGTTTATAAACCCGTGTTTATTTAGGTTTTTAAATTCATGTTCATTTAGGTTTATAAACCCGTATTCACTTAAGTTTTTAAACCCGTGTTCATTTAAACTTTTAGACTCGTATTCTTTTTGACTTTTAAACCCGTGTTTATTTAAACTTCTAGACATGTGTTTATTTAGAGTTTTAAACCGTGTTCATATAACTATAAATATATTAATTATCAATAATATAATAATTTTAATGATTTATTAAGGCACTTATTGTTAAAAAGAGGCTAAATACATTAGATTATAATGTTTTCCTTACATAAGCTATTTAATTACTATAATTTTTCAAAACAATTACTAATAGTTGTATATAAATGGTAAAAAAATCTATTATCATCAATACAATAGCTGGATGTTTATAAAATTTAGTTATCGTTTATGAATATACTAAAATCAACGCTACTTTTAATTACTATATCTACATTATAATACTATAATAAATGTAAATAAATTTTGTATTAATTCTAGCTAATTTTACAGATTAGAATATGGACAAAACTTTTGTTAGAATTTAATATTATAAACAATAAACAAATTCTCTATAATAAATACAAATCAATTATAATTAATCTCGAATCATATCTTTATTCATATTTTGTTTACGAATAAACTAAATTCAATGCTAATCTTAAATACTATAGCTAAATTATAGTGTTACAATCAATGTAAATTGTGGAGATTCAAAGTTTGATAGATACTAATCCAATGACATCTTTACTTGACCGGGAGAAAGATCTCTTAGGTGAACTTGAAGTCATTTTGGAACAAGAAGAATTATTATGGTTTCAAAAATCAACGGTTGCTTTTGTTGATCGCAACACTAAATTTTTCCATGCCTCTACAGTTATACGAAGGAGAAGAAATAAGATTAAGCTTCTGAAAATGACGAAGGTGTTTGGATTTCGGAGGCTGCAGAACTAGAGAATATGGCTCTTGATCATTATAAAGCTTTATACTCTATGGAGCCAACAATATCTGGTTATACTCCACTTCCATGTGTTGGATTTCCTGAACTTTCGGAGAATGATATCCGCCTATCACAGCAGCCTTTTACGGGTTTAGAGATAGAGAAGTATGTCCGAAGTATGAATGGTTTCAAAGCTCCAGGGATAGATGTGTTTCAACCTACATTTTACCATTCAAATTGGAATGTTGTTGGTGACTTTGTTATCTGATTTGCTTTGGACTTCTTCCAAACTGGTAACCTGCCTCTTGGTACGAATGACGCCCTTTTGGTCTTAATTGGTAAGGTGTTAAAACCTGAACATATTAAGCAGTTTAGACCGATAAGCTTATGTAACGTGCTCTTCAAGATAATCACCAAGGAGATGGTTTTGCATTTAAAACCAATTATGATGAAGATTATTGGACCTGCTCAATCTAGTTTTCTCCCAGGTCGTATGAGTATTGATAACATTATCATTGTCCAAGAGGAAATCCATTGTATGCATCTAAAAAAGGGAAGACGGGGTTGGATGCTGTTAAAACTTGATCTGGAAAAAGCATATGATCGAATTAACTGGGATTTTCTCCGAGATACACTTCAGGCAGCTCACTTTCCGTCCATGTGGGTTGAATGGATTCAAAGTTGTGTTTCGAGACTTGAAATGCGGATTTTATGGAATGGAGAACAGACCAAATCTTTTCGTCCTTCTTGGGGTCTACGTTAAGGAGATCTTCTTTCTCCTTACTTATTCGTTCTTTACATTGAGAGACTTTGCCATCAGATTGAGCTAGCGGACTCTCGCGTGGAGGACCTAAATTATCCCATGTATGCTTTGCAGATGACTTAATTCTTTTTGCTGAACCCTCGGGTACAACGTATTCATGTTATTAAAGAGGTACTAGACCGTTTTTGTACTGCGTCAGGGCAAAGAGTTAGTCTTGATAAATCAAAAATCTTCTTCTCAGAGAATGTGAGTCGAGATTTGAGCAATCAAATTGGTACGACGAGTGGTATTAAGTCCACGAGAGATCTGGGCAAGTATTTAGGAATGCCTATCCTCCACAAACGAGTAAATAAGGATACCTTTGGAGATGTGATAGAAAGAATGTCGTCTCAACGTTCTGGTTCGAAAGGGAGATTCTTAAACATGGCAGGTCGGAATACACTAACAAGATCAGTGTTGAGTTATATTCCAATTCACTATATGAGTGTTATTATGTTACCGGCTGCTATACTTAAGCAATTGGATAAGATATCTAGACAGTTTATCTGGGGTAGCACTGTTGAACAACGGAAACAACACTTGATTAATTGGAATACCGTCTATAAACCTAAAGCGGATGGAGGTCTAGGGATTCGCAAAGCTAAGGATATGAATCTAGCAATGATTGCTAAAGTGGGCTGTCAACTTCTTCATGATAATAGGAGTTTGTGGTCTTGTCTTCTCCGCAACAAATATTGTATAAATGCAGACATGGATTTTTCTTGGCTTCATCGTTCAGGTAATGGTACTGCAATTTGGAAAAGTATAGTGTTGGGGCTTAAAGAAGTGGTGTTACAAGGACTCCGATAGATTATTTTGTTAACATAAAAAGTATATTAGTTAATAACATAGATTTATAGATTATATACCATATAATATAATCGATTAAAAATAACATTGATTTTGTGTTCTTGTGTCAGCCAACACCCTTCAGCAACAACAATGTCTCCTTCTCCACTCCAATCCATAAGTTTGCACCAATTACTAGAAATGTCTTGTCCCTGTATAATACAATCAGTATTGGAAAATAGAAAACAACATATATTTCTTCAAAGTCGGAAGTATCAACTAATAGAAAATACTTACCAGAGGTGTTATTTCTTTAAAGTCAGGAGTAGCATCTAATAGTAAATAGCTTTTTGAAGGCCATGCAATCATTTCACTGACAGCATGCTCAATGAAATTCATTACCTTAAACACATTGCTTGTTTTCATTCTGAGAAATTTCCTCCACTCGTTTATTGTAGCATTTTTTAGGTCGCATATGCATTTTGGCCTAGTTGTTATTAGCATTCCTGATCTGAGTAACAATCCGTGACTTAGATGCTCTCCACAAACATCTCATCTGTCTAAGTACAACAACTTTTTCATAATCTTCATCGTGTTCAAATCTTGCCTACAACAACATTACAAGCATAGTATAGATTAGACATATTGTATATCAACCAAAGCATTTGTTAGTTAGAAACTCACTTGTATTGTTTTCCAAAGGATTGTCCTCGTGTCTTCATTAACTTTCCTCCAATCATCAATGGTGACAGGAACATGTTCTCTCACCAACACACCTACATACGAAGACAACTTCACTGATCAAGGTCCACAAGGTTCTCCTAGTTCTGTGAATTCAACCTTCTCATGTTAATTTGGGTATTTTGCTATGAATTTCATTATGGTTTGTCCTCTACGTCACTTCCGCTGCGTTTCCACTGTTTCCTGCTCAATACCAGTCTCAGCCATATCAGTGCATGCCACCTCTTCTTCCCCAACTAAATGTTCTCCACCTAAATCTTGATCCAATTGATTGCCAGCTTTGTCAAATGTACACAATAAAATCAGCTAAGGTGTCAGCTTTAATCTAAAACAGTAAAAGGAATTGAAACTGATGGTTTAGTAATCGTACCAAGTTCTTCTTCTTCTCCATTCATTTCATTGCCAGCTTTGTAAAGTGTACACAACAAAATCAAATAAGGCATCAGCTTTGATCTAAAACAGTAAAAGGAATTGAAACTCATGGTTTAGTAATCTTACCAGGTTCTTCTTCTTCTCCATCCATTTCATAGGAAGCTTTTGTCAAGTGTACACAACAAAATCAACTAAGGCGTCATCTTCTCTCCACAAACAGTAAAAGTAATTGAAACTGATGGTTTAGTAATCTTACCAAGTTCTTCTTCTTCTTCTCCATCTAGAGTATTTTGCTGCACATGTTGGCTGTGTTGTTCTGGATCAGATCTAGTGCCTATAAACTCCACATCGTCATCTTATACAACTTTCTTACATTTGAGTGATTTATTTTTTGGTCGCCCCATGATAGATTACCTGAAAAAACAGAATAAAAGTAGTGAAAGAATGTTAGTTAAATAAGTTATATCATCTATATAAAAACATAACAAATTAAGCACATCAGTTTTGTCATTCACAATCATTTATCGGCATTCTAGGCATAGATGCCTTCGCAGTCAGTTCGAGCATTATGTGCTTCATCTTCTCGTATATCATCTATATCCATGTCAACAACTTCAGGTAATGGACCTATATCTACATCTCCACTGTCTTCATTGACCTCACTATAACTCCTAGAAGAACATCTCTTAGCAACATAACAATTAGAGGAATAATTCTCTCTAGAATAAAAAACTTGTTTAGCTTGAGAGGCTAATATGTAAGGATCTTTCGAAAAGGATACTTGACTATGGCAGAGATTAACAAGTGTGAACCCGTCTTCAACTTTAACACCATTGCCTTTCACTTCCCATTGATATCTAAATATAGGGATGTAAAATATATTGTAGTCCAATATATGATGTCTACAACTCTGCCATAGTATGACACCAAATCAACAACTTGTGAAGTATCATTTCCACTAGATCTACACATAGCTGTAGCCTCATAATATACCTCACTGTTCTAACTTTGCCTATCAGTTGAGCTAGTATGAAACCTCTGTCCATTGACTATATAACTTGTGCATGACTTGGCTGAGCTACGTGGACCATGTGCCAACCACTTAAGGATTTTTCCATGGTTTTCTAGAATTAACAGGTACCTATATATTAAAGATATGTCAATAACTAACCAATAAATAACCTACTAGGCAAATAAAAAAAAAAGAAAATTAGATTATATGCCTGTTCCTTTAACCAACTAGGGAAATGTTTTGCATGCATCTTCCATAACACTGCGGCGTCCCTTTTACATCTGACATTAGTATCTTGTAGATGTTGTATATGAAAGCTTATAGTGAAAATAAAGAAAGTGTAAGTCGATGTATAAGTTAACTTAACTCATAATAGTTTTAAAAGATATATACAAATACTTACTCTACAAAAGGATCCACTGATGTGGGTCAGGTTTTACCCTAAATAAACTACTGCAAGTGCCCAGCAAAGAAGTAGCATTACTTAAGGATCGTATCCACGAAGAACCAAAGTTTCACTTTCGATATTCTATCCTATCTCAAGCTATACCAAATCAATGTCAATAATGAAAATCTAACAACTTAAATGGTTTGTAATCAATAATAAAAACATCAGGTATCGGGTATTCATCAGGAAACATGAATCTAATTAAGGAAATTATTCAGGGAAATATAGCTATATTCTCGACTTGAACATAAAAGTTTGATAAGCCCACTGTCATGGCACTTATCACTCAATCAAGCAACCTAGAAAATCCTAACTTTCGTTGGTCATAGGGAAGCAAATTGGCATTACTGAAATGGTTCAAATATCCGCAATTCATTCTAACTATCAACTGTCGTTGGCTAGAATCAATTGCTCATCTAAACTAGTTCTGGTTCTTAACAGACTTTTGGAAAGCTAACAACCTAAATTCATAAACTAGTTGATCAGGCTAATCTAAGAATTAAGCAAGAGTTTAGATGGAGAATCCCTAACAATCATCCTATTTATTCCCCAATCATCGATTCCTTAATCCCTAGAATCCCTAAACCTGACAAGAAATCTACTTAGACATAATAGAAATTGAAACAGAAATCATCATAAAAGAAAACATGGAATTGTAATAGAAATAATAAAAGGGTTCAGAAATTCTTCTCAAAAGTGTGGAGGAATTCTTCTCCCTGCTTACAAAAGGTAGAACTGCTGTAAAAGGTCTCTCTCAAGTCTGCTCTCTCTCAGAAATGAAAATAAGAAGAGTATTTATATGTAGGTATAAAACATGAAATTTAGGTTACAACTCATGGCTTCGTTGATTGATCAATCAAGGGGTTGATCGATCGATCATTGGTGAATGGTCGATCTCCTAAACAACTTAGTCGATCACGAGGTAGCGCACAGCTTCTGGTGTACGTGTGATCGATCGATCCTGGAGGTGTGAGGTCGATCACCAGGTCGAGCGTGGCTTTGACTGAAGAGAATGATCGCTCGAGCAAGGCTTTGATCGATCGATCATAATTCTTTTGCAAAAAATCCAGAAAATGCTCCAAATCCTTCCAAACGAAACTCCATGGGTGTAATCTTAATTCTTCTCGTTTTCCACCTGAAAAGACTCTAAAATGCAAACAAAGACTCTGAAAACAAACGAATAAATGAGCTCAAAATCGGTAAAAATCGAGGTATATCAATTTCCTCAGACTTAGCTTTTTGCTTGTCCTCAAGCAAACAGAAAACCAAGACTAAAAACGAGAACTGAAATAACAAGAACTCATTCGTCATAAGGTTACCACAAGAGTAATTACCTTAGTAATCCACATAAAAAACATACCTGACAGTATCGAGACAACCTTGTACTTCCCCCAAACTTTGCAACTGACCCAAACAAACTCCACAATCCAAATAAGCAATCTGAATTCACAATACCGACTTCCTAGAGTATGTAAGTGCGGTCTCACGAAGGGAATATCGATCAAAAGATATGAGAACTTCTCTCTCAATTCTCAAGACTACTTTCAGTATGGTTCTATTCCTCTCATTTCATCTAACCGATTTCTCCCTACTTACCTAGGGTATCATTCTATTTTTTTTATTGGTGGTTCTTAGAAAACTCAAAGGATGTAAACAAGGGTAGCTTCATCAAAGTCTTTCTCAGTTAACAATGATACTCGAGTGAAAGGTAACGTCATTGGACGTATCCTCAGCTTACCAAAATCACTCAAGCACAAGTAGCGTCATTGGAAAACTTTTACCCTTAGCTTACCATAATGCACAACTTTGTTGTAGTTACTTCAGATTTTAGTAAAAATGCTTGAAATGATGTAGAGAGGGGAAACCATACTTACAAAGAAATATCTATCATTGAACTGAGAAAAGAAACTGATCCGATGTATCTCAACTCCCTTGACGAGAAAAATTAAGTCAGGTTAGGTGTGAAATCAGCATAGATTCTTCGAATACTAAAGAGGATATGGGTAACATTGAGAAGTTGCAAGGTCTAGGTCTTCCAATAGTCATCAATTCCTGTTACATCTGAGTTAATGGTTACTTAGGTTCCTGAAAATGCGATAATTCCTCAGAAATCACGGTTCCTGAAAACGGTTTAAGCTCATCTAGACACAAACTGACTCAAAATAATGAAAAATAACTCAAAAAGAAAAACAAAAGAAAGAAAGTTGTCAGTCATAGCAAGTGCTCTCCCCCAAACTTACTTCACACTGTACCGCTGTGAAAAATAAGCAAGAACAAGGAAGATCAACTTATAAGAGAAACAAATGAAAAATGGTAAAAGATAAAGATCGTGAAAGAGGAACTTGTGAAGGTGATCGATCGATCGTGGGAATGATCGATCGATCAAAGCTTGATCGAGGCATAATGATGGTCCATGTCGATCGTGAGATCGAGTGCAATCCTCAAATATCACGCTGATCGATCGATCGTGATGATGATCGATCGATCGCAGGTACTCGTTTCAAAATCCTGACACAAACAATAACGAAAAATGAATGAAAATACCTGAATAAAAGCATAGTTCCTAAACATGAGTTATGAGAGCTCCAAAGTACAGCAATAATAGAGATAAAAAAAAAGAAACAAAGTTCAAAACAGAAAATAAAATAAAAGATAGAGGGTGAGAAAATCGAAAGAGCTACTCCAGGCTCTGACTCTCGCGATCTCCTGGAGCTCGGCGACGATGTGGTAGGCGTTGATCAAGTGGTTGGTGCTCCTCATTCTCAGATGTATCAGTAGAGTGACGTCCAGCAACGTCGGGTCTCGGTGTAGCGCCTCTAGTACTAGTCTCACCATCATCAGCATAAGGTGTGCTCAAACAGAAAGCAACCAGTATCTTCCTAAGTGCCTCCCATAGACGCTTCCTCATCGAATGCTTCGTCTTCTCATTCTCAAAGTGCCAATGCACATACTCTCTGTTTGTGAAATCATCTGAGAAGGGAGGAACATCAAACTCCTCGTTATACTCAGGAATAACATGCTCAAATGTCTGAGCAATGTTAGGAACTGGCAGTGAACGTGCAGGAGCTGCAGGGGCATGCCTAAGAGGAGCACTACACTGAACTTGGGGCTGATCCTTGTCTTCCTTAGCAATATCCGGATGAGTAAGGTGAAGCTGAAAGATCACGTTCTCCCGAGAAGTGATGGATGTGACTATAGGAGCTGGAAGCTTACACCAACAAGACTTGTAGTCTCTAGAATAGTACATCCACTTAGTCTTCTCGGTGATGTAGGTGAAGTTGGTCAAAACCGAATCATCAATGTAGGAAATCCTGGAGTTCTTCTACGTGTTACTGAGGTCAAGCTTGAGGGATTGGAACATAGGCGTGAGTAGACTACCAATGGCCTTAACATGTGGCTGGTCTGGCTTACCTCTGAAGCGATGTTTTGGAAGCAAGCTTGCAAAAACATACCCCAGTTGATGTCACATGGTCCATACTCAGGAGCAGGAGCATCACCATAAAGATCAGGAACCACTGAAATAAGAGCATGATGCAGAATCTTGAGCTCGGGCTTTGCAATAGCTGGGTTTATCTCCCTGCAAAGAATAGTGAAACCGAGAAGGTTAGCCACAATCCGAACCACAGGGTTCCTAATATGTGTGAGCTTGGAGTCACGACCCTGAAATCCTCCTTCCACTAAGATATCCCACAAAGCATCATTAGCTGGGCCAGAACTAGGAGGTAATTTTCCGTCAGTATCCTCTCTAAAACCATAGATCCTGCAGATTTCTCTGACAGACAATGTGTGCGTAACTCCTCTGAACATGAATGTGAAATAAGCATCATAGACTGGAGCATGAGGATCCGCAGTTAAATGAATGTCACAGGTGGCTAACAACTGACAAACAGGCTTTGAGTAAAGTGGATACGGTGTAGCTCCAAAACCACATAAACCAAGCCTCTCTAACATACCACCAACGTCATCGAGAATCCCCAACTTGTCCAAAGTGTTAGGACAAAGGAACTTGGTTGGCATCATCTTGTTCCTCAAGAGCTGATCATAAAAGACACCATGAAATCTTTGCCATCCTCCATTCGTTGAGTTTCTCTCATATGCACTGTCATTCTTCAGCAACTTCGGATTAGACCGGTTTCCAAGGTTTTTCTCAAACGGTTTTCCATCCGGTCTAGGCCATGGTGGAAGCTCTCCATGACCCGCTCCACTAGACGACTTCCCAGCCTCTGGTTGATCTCTTAACCTTCTTTGTTGGGTTCCACGGCTCATTAGTTCTCACCTTCTGCAACCTTCTTTGCTGGTTTCCTCGGCTCATTAGTTCTCCACAAGATTTGAGAATCATGAAATTTGAAGTCCAAGCAAGGAGATAGTAAAGTCAATTGTTTAACCCAATAATCAACAAAGTAAACATTCAGCAATGCATCAATTGATTCTACAAAACCTCAATTTCAACCTAAATTCCTAAAAATCTCTAAAAGTTCTCCTTCAACCTAACAATCGATTTCTAGAAAAAAATCAATCTAATCTAGGGCATATAAGCTTCAAAATGCTTTATAAAAGTGAAATCATATGAATTCAAAGGCATAAAACATCAAAAATTCAAAATCCAAAACTTCCCTAAATTCTTCAATTCATTATGTAAATCACGAAATTAGAAGTCATACCTTTGCCAATTGAAGAAGATAGTAGGATAATCAGATAAAGGAGAGAGTTTGAGTGGATTAGGCTTTTGAATCGGAGAAAACGGTTAAGAATCAAGGAAGTTATAAAAGTTTGAAGATTTTGAGAGAAAAATCACTGAAGAACAATAACTGTTATGATTCTGAAAACCCCGTGTTCTGAATTTATTGAGCATTTACCTGACTCGTTTATCGATCGATCCCTGTATTGATCGATCGATCTCTGTGTTGATCAATCGATCAGCGTACTCGTGATTCCGTCTCTGCTTTTGATCGATCAATCAATCTGGTACAACTCGATCAAATGGTTGAGCGCAAATCTCTTCTCCTTGTTGATCGTTCGATCAAGACCATGCAGCTCGATCAAATGGTCGAGCACAAATCTTTGGCTCCCGTGATCGATCGATTAGACCATATCAGGTCGATCAAATGATAACGCGCAAAACTCCTTTCTCGTTGATTAATCTATCAGACTGATACTGGTCGATCAACTACTCGAGTGCAGTCTCCGAATCAACAATGATCGATCAATCTTGAGCATGATCAATCGATCAAGGCCTTCTGTTTAGCCTTCTCACATGAAATAAAACAAAACAAAACGAAAAATAAAACCAAAACTCAAAAACTATGAAAAACTAAACTACCTAATAGTGGGTTGCCTCCCACTCAGCGCTTGTTTAGAGTCATTAGCTTGACTTGGTCGCCACTTAGATGGCGGGTTGACTCTTGGGAGGAATGTGCACTCCCTTACTTTTTTCTTCCTCAATGATGAACTTCCTAAGCTGCTCATCCTTCCTATGAAATTCTGCTCATGTAGCATCCATCAATACTACAGTTCCATTAGGTCGAATCTCCTTCACTGTATATGGTCCTGAAGATTCAAGTCCATGTTTTCCTGCAGAAACTTTAAGATACAAGTTTTGATAAATAAACTTAAAGTTACTATCAGATGTAACATCAAGGATACTGCTTGATATTCATGCATTTTACCCATTTTAGCTTCATAGTTTGCATATGTTTGCATTCATTCACGTTCCATACTATGCATTTTAGAGTCCTATTTAGGCCATTTTTGCATTTGCAGCATTTTGAGCATTCCAGGAACAATGGAGCGTTTTGAGCATTTTGGAGCAGAACAAGCCTGAAGACAACAAGTTAGGCCTGAAACTGAAGAGCTGAAGCTTAAACCTCAAAACTAAAGATTTTGCAAGCCAAGTTTATAGAGCTCGCCTAACACACTTGCCATGTACCTGCGAGTTGGACATTCAAGCTGAGCCAGAAGCCAGATTTTTGGAGCACTCACCACTTGCACTCGCCATGCACAGGTGAGTGCAAGCCATTTGCAGCATTTGAGCCTGATGCTAGACCCTCTGACTCGCCACTTGCACTCGCCATCCACCCTGAAGCGATATGCACCGACTTCATTATTTTGACCGACTTTACTTTTTTTGTTGACTCAATTTAGAGCTTCCGTGTTTTAGCTCTATAAATACTCTTGTTTTAGCGAAAAAACGGGAGTCGAAAATTTATCCTAGTTTTTGCCTCTTTTAACCAAATCTAGAATTCTCTCTGCCTCTTTCTTATTTTATTCTTGCTGTTCTTATGAAGTTCATGATTTCTGCTTAAATCTCGCTTTAGGTTGGTTAGATTTCATTGCTGTCCTTATTTTCTGTTTTTGCTTATGTTTTCTGGTGTTATGCTAGAGGCTGCGCATCTATCCATGGATAGTGAGTAGTCTGTTCTGGGTTTTGTGAGGAGATGAAGTAGATCTACGTTGTTTTCTGGGTTTTTGGTGCTTGTGCTTGAATACTGTCATAGGCTGCGGTAGATTGTTTGATCTTCATGCTTATTTTGACTTGATCACTCAAAGTTTGATTCGTAGGCTATCTCACCCGGAAGGTATTTAATGATATGCTTGGCTTAGGTTCAGTTTAAGACTGATGCATTATGGCCCAAGGGATTGGATGTTCAGAGCGTCAGTTAGTCATGTAGAATAGGCGTGTTAGTGCCAGTTTGGGCATGTGATCACCAAGGGATTGGGTTAAGTTGCGCCTGAACTGAGATTTCATGACCATGGGAGTGGCTTGTTTACCTTTNGATTTCATGACCATAAGAGTGGCTTGTTTACCTTTGTATCCTGATTCGTTGCTTGCCTGTTTAGGTTGTTAGATAAAACCTTAACCCAGATTTCAACTTAGTTCATTGACTTCACTCTCCTCACAAGCCCATCTTCACTTTATTGTTGCAACTCACCGTTACCTTTAACCTATTCACTCTGTTTCTGCATTTTTACTTAGTTTCTGCTTCTTTGTTAGATGTGTTTTAGCCATGCCTATTTTCTGCTAGATAGTTGCATGCCATGCCTGTTTTTCTTGCTTGCTTAGTTTTTATGTTTTTAAGTTGATTGTGACAGAATCACTTCCATTCACTGCTATCACTGATTTGACTTGAATAGATAGCTATCCATACCCTAAATGCTAGCAGCTCACTTTGGTTCGACAACCTTATATACTATAAGGATTTGATAACTTGACCTCAAAACCTTGTTATTACTTGTATCGTCATACTCAGCTGAATCCTCTTCTAGCTCTCGACGAACACTGTACTCTTCCTCTGACTCATACTCAAGTTCACAACTTCTCAACTTTGTAGAAGCTAGATCTCCAACTCCAGAAATTGTTTCCTTCTCAGCATAAACATTTATCATTCCACACATATGGCTCGTTGAAGCTCTAATCGGGTAGGAGACTTCTTTATCAACATTCTCCAGCACAACCTTCTTATTGGGGAAATCAAGTCTAGCTCCAACTGTGTTTAGGAATGGTCTTCCTAACAATATTGGAACTGCACCACCTTTAGTCATCTCAATTACTGTGAAATCAGTTGGAATCTTGCAGTTTCCAAAAAGAAGCATAAAATTAGTCAATTGCCCCTTTGGACTCTTGGAAGTGGCGTCTCTAAACGAGATAGACGAGTTGTGCTCCTGCATCAAACCAATACCTAACTTCTTCATCGTCTCTAGAGAAATGACATTAACGCTTGCACCAAAATCACAAAGCACATCACTAAAGATCAAATTCCCAAGAATGCAAGGTATAGTGAATTCCCCTTGATCTTCTAGTTTAGTAAGCTCCTTTGGGAATGGAATTGGAGGTCTGTACTTACCCTACTTACTCGCCTCTTTATTCTCTGTAGACTCCTCGGCCTGAATAACATTGCAAGACTCTTTCAGATTCTTCTCAGCTTTTCCTGGTAGAACTCCTTGTTGTCTTCTCATTGCTTCAGCAGTCTGAGCTACTTGAGTGTCTAGCTTCTTCAAATGCACATAGGCTGACTCAAAATTGCTGTTCAAATTGTTATACATGTTATCCACCTTTGTGTTGAGTTTTCTTGTGGTTTTCTACTACTCGGTTGCAAGATGCTGGATCAAAGCCTTGATATCATCGTTTGAAGTGCCTAAAGAGTTCACTGGAGCTTGCTGTGGTGGTGCTTGCTGCTGCTGAAACGGCTTGTAAGGTTTTTGCCAGTTGCCTCCCCCTGTTGTTCCATCTCTGTCCAGGATTCTGCACAAAAGGTTTCCCTTGTAAAGGTGATCCCTGAGGTATTGCAGGAGCTGGAAAAACGACATCCTGTGGGTTCTCCATGTTTGTACTCCTCTAGGATAAGTAGTTCGGATTCAGTCCTTTGTTCTGTCAGTTAACATAATCAACTTCCCTCTGCTCCTCTCACGTATCGGATTCATCCTCAACCTGAGCCACTTCTCTACTGTCATCCAGCTGATGCACAGCTCTTTGATAAGCCTTGATGAGCATATCGAGCTTCTCAGCACTCATCAATCCTCTCACTCTCCACACTGTTAACCTTACTTCCTCGGTCGTACTGTGGACAGTGACTACCAGAACTTGCAAACAAGTTATTGGTGAGAGTGAAGGCTTTATCCCTAGTGTTAGTCATGAAGTCTCCATTACTTGTAGCATTTAGAGAGTTCTTGTACTCCCACTCAATTCCACCATAGAAGGTATTAAGAAACTACTCGTCTGAATAATCGTAGTGTGGAAAGTCTCGCTCGTATTCCTTGGAGCGCTCTCAAGCTTCATTCAATGACTCACCAGAACATTACTGAAATACTGAGATCTTTCGTCTTAAAGCTGCATTTTTTGATTTTGTGTAGAACTGATCCAAGAAGGCTACTCTGACTTCTTCCCAAGTAGTGAGTGAACCTGGAGGTAAAGACCGCAACCATCTCGAAGCTTTGTCAGAAAGAGAATGGTGAAAAAGTTTACACTTGACATAGTCTGTAGGGACTCCATTCGAACTTGTAGTACTGCACATATCCTCAAAGTTCTCAATGTGATCCATAATGATGAGGGCCTCGGAGGAGGGATCCTCGGATATGGACTTGAGGGAAGACCTTGATGAATTACTTCTCTCAAAAACTAGCGATGACGGGAAAAAGAAAGGTTTTGTTGTCGAATCCTCAAACAACACACGACCTAGATAACTTGAATCCACAAGTTACAAAACTTGCAACATCATACTAGCCTAAGGAATCCACCTAATAGTCGAAATGACAAACACAAAGACATATTCTTTGTTGAAAAACTCAAGGTTTATCGATTTTACTTTAAAGTTGCTTGGTAATACAAAGAGATGAGTTGAGCTTATAAAGACTCAACCTTACAATGGTCTAATGAATACAATAGAAAGGAAATTTATCAAATTAAGTGATAAAACAGACAAGTAATGAGGGCCGTCCATCTGAGAGCCGTTGGAGAGGATATGACGATCGACCGATATGGAAAGTCTATAAGAGGGAGGATTCTTCCAATCCTGTGAGAGCTGGAGCATGGTAAGACTTCCCTGGATGATTCTAAGTGTCTTAGAGAGTCTCCTGGTCTCCACACATAATTCTGAAGTCCCTTGAAGCAAGTTGATCCCGGACCTTCCTTAAACAGTACCAGATCAATGCGGTCTTGGGCTTGTTGGAACCATAAAAGGACCAATAATAACCTCCAAGTGTTTTGAATTGAAGGCCACGCCTGAGTTGGGCTGTGTAGCTCAATCTTTGGCCTTGTCACGCAGTTGGGTTCATTATAGATCCACCAACTTGTAAAATCCATATCTTTTAGCTCAGATATTCTTTTGGGCTGATTCCACTTCGAGAAGATAGATGAATGAGTCATTGCTTCGTAACTTAGTTCATCCTGGATCGTCTGGAAAGCCTTGAAGAGTGATCACATGTCCCGATTAGAGTCGAAAAATGGCAAGTGCAGCCTTTGTTGTGTCTTCGTGGGCCAGAGTTGGGATGTGATTATTGTAAGCTATTCAAGCTCATCAATATTGTTTGTGATCTTCATGGTAGGCTCGGACAAGTCGTGTTGGTTAGATTGCTTCTCGTCTCGACCTTCTCGGATTATATCGTCTTCGGGTAGATTTTTGCGGTCGAGGAGCCCATCATTTCCTCCCCCTTCAAGACGTTTTATCCTCAAATCTTGTTTACCTATACATATAGAAGGCAAGTTAGTTTCAGTTTGGTATAGAGGGTTTAGAAGCTTACCTTCCAAGTATTGCTTATCGCGGCTTGGATTTAGGATTGTCTTTTTGTCGGGTGGTTCCTCGATTAGCAATGAATGGAGGACTCTTTTCCAAGGCTTGGTGCTGGTTTCTTTGATCTGAGGGTCTCCTTGTACTCTTGATGTTTCCATGGCCTTGGAAGTGTATTCATGGTTCATTTGTGGCATTTCTTCACTAGGCATGTTCTCTATACATTCTCCTTTGGCAATCACTTGTTGGTGGCTATCCAGCAGTTCCTCTTTGATTAGAAAAGTGTCTTTGATGCTCCTTGCCTCCTCTGTGGCTCTTAGACCTGTTTCAACATCCTTTGACAAAGGCAAGTGCTTATTGCTAGAAGTGGAAGGTATAAAATCTAAATTATCTAGATTATTAGTTGGCTTATGTGAATTCATTTTCAGCTCTAGCAATGTGGAACTCACAACTCCTCTTGTTGGACAGTCCTTAGCTTTGTGTCGTTTACCTTGACATCTATAACAATTCAACTCATGTAACTCACAAGAATTAGAAGACTTACATTGTTCTATTTTGTGGGGCTCAAGTAAAGACTTGTCATTTAGTTCTGGAGCTGGCATTTGTTGAGTTGGCTTTTCTTACACTTCTTTGACCTTAGATGGTTCTTTAGTCTCCTTCTTTTCTTTGTTAAGAGACTCAATGACACATTCAATGGCTTGTAGAGTTTCGGTCAAAGCTTTGGACATACTTACCTTGGCATCATTTGGATATGGATCAAGACTTAGGTGTTGTTGCTCTTGAGGCAAATTCTTTCATTTTGAGCAGAACTTGGTAGTGTGTCCCTGCATCTTACACTTATAACACATCAGTTCTAACGAAACTTTAGAGGTAGAACACTTACCTTGGATAGTAGGCTTTGTTTTACTCATGGATGTTG
>OVAX01002052.1:11269-34700 GCA_900406405.1 Lepidium africanum | reverse complement strand
ATGTAGTCATCAAAGATTCAGTAGAAAGAAAAGAGAAATATCAAGTGATTCTAAGGAAGGAAGACGATCGGTGAGGCAAAGGAAGGAGAAAAAGAAGAAAAAAGAAGAGGATCGCGTTTGAAAATATGTAGTCATCAAAGATTCAGTAGAAAGAAAAAAGAAATATCAAGTGATTCTAAGGAAGGAGAAAACGATCGGTGAGGCAAAGGAAGGAGAAGAAGAAGAAAAAAGAAAAGGAAGGAGAGAATCCAAAGAGCTAATCCAAGAAATTAGGGATTTCAATAACTGGGGATTTGGGGATTTTTTTAAGAAGAGGAAGAAGTTGTGAAATGGTCTGCTCATCGTCGTCTCTGCCTCGTCTCCAGACAAAGACCATGTTTTTTTTTTAAAAAAAATTTCGGCCAATCAGAATCGACCAACAAGGCGACTCTTATTTTAAGTTTTTAGTTCCAAAGTTCCTTATTTAAGATACGTATGCAGTTGAGTTAAATTGTTTTCAATTAAATTTTGTATTTAATTCTCTAAGAAACCCCTTAAGATCTCTACTAGAGACTCTAGTGGAGATGGTCTAAGTTGTTGATGTTGTGTGATGATTTCGTGTTCGAGTTGCCCAATTTCTGGAAATTTTTGTGTAGATTTTGATTCTATATTGAAGGAGAATTTAGGGAAAATTTTGATTTGAAATTGAGATTAGGTCAAATTGTTAGATGCATTGATGGATATTTATCTATGTTAATGATTGATTCAAAAAATTGATTTCACAGCAATCTCAATCTATAATCAAAATTTTTGATTTCTCATGCCTTGATGGTTGAACTCATGCTGTTGTTTTTTCTATATGCTTATCTCTTATTAGGCAATGGGTCGTGCTGGTGAAAATAAACCTTCCAAGAAGGTCAGGAGATCATCACTAAAAGAAACATGACAACCATCCAACATTAACTCGAGAGACCAAAATCGTTATCCGTGTCCACGACCCGATGAAACACCTTTCTTAGGTCACGAGCAGCACCGGAGAGATCCAACTCTCATGAAGACAGATTATACCTACACCAATAGAGACAACAAATCAGGATGGCAACGACACCACAATGTGCCCACTAAGTTCGTCTGCACCAACTCGCTCTATAAACTGGGAATTTTGGAGGACGTCAATAGTATTTTGAGAAAACTTGGTTTAGGGACACTTGATAACAAGGTTTTTCACCACCAAGTTATCAAATCCCTGTAGCAAAAAGGGTTATCGAACCAAATGGGTGTGAAGCTAACACTTAGGAATGCAACAGACTACTCTAATTTAAGCCAAGTAGAGAATTTGTAGCAGAAGCAGAAATTGAAACAAGCATAAACAGAAAAATTGGAACAAGCATAAACAGAAAAATTGGAACGAGCATAAACAGAGAAGAAAAAGCTAAAGAGTAGTAAACAAGAGCAGTAACAACAAAGCAAATAACAAAAACAATGATGAAGATGGGTTCATGAGGAGCTAGGATAATCGATCGAAGCTTAGCTAGGGACAAATCACTTGTTCAACAACCTATTTAGGTAATCTCTAGGCAATAAATTTAAAGCAACCAGAACCATTCTCATGGGCACTAATTTTCTTTTCAACTACAACCTAACCACTCTCATGGTGGTCCACATCAAAGAAGGCATGAAGAAACAGCCTATTTAAGCCTAACAAACACTCTAGACAACTAATTCCTTAGGCTAGAGAAGCAAATTCCAATTCTAGTATCTATCAAGCATTTTTACAAACACCTTATGGGCATGAGATGCAAAGATCAGATTTCATGTGGCCAAGATGAAATAAGCATTAAGCACACCTAGATTAGAGAGATCTAAACATGAAAGAGCTTGAACAAGTGATAAAATCCCTAGATCTACAAAGATCTAGCCCATCTCCTCAATCACCCTAATGAATCTACTTAGATTTTGTCACCAAGAACACAAACCCATAATTTAAACACAAGTGCATAAAACTTAAAGAGCAAAGAAAAATAAGAAGAATGATATAAAAAACAAAGCCAAATACCTAAAATTAAACCATTGATCTGATTACAAAAGTAGAGAGTTTTGTGGTGTTTTGCTCAAGAGCAAAGAGGTAATAAAATGTGTATTGGGAGTTTTGTGGGTATAAAAGGGTATTTATAGTCCATTACACAAAACTCTAACAGAGTCAACGTGGAGAAAAAGTCAACAAAAATCAAAGTTGGTGACCTCAACTCGCCTGGGGGTGGCGAGTTTAGGTGGCTAGTTGAGTCTTCAGTATTCAGGAACTTGGCAACTCGCCTGTGGTGTGGTGAGTTGGAGTGGCGAGTTAAGCTTTGGTCTTCAAAGTCTTCATGCCTCGTAGTTGGAGTGGCGAGGCTTCTTGTTTGCGTGCAACTGGCCTTCCACTCACCCAAGTACTGGTGAGGCAGAGTGGAGAGGCTTTGGCTATCTTCATTTCACAGTTTCTTTTTCTCAAGCACTTCATCTCAGTCTGATCCTTGCTATTCTTTACGCCCAATGTTGTCCCGATTGCTCCGATTAATCTCCAAAGTACCTAAGGTCACTCCATATGCAAATGTATGCAATGTAAATGCAAAGTATACAATATAAACCTAAAAGGACTCTAAAGTGATGGAAATGCTATGAATATGGATGCTAAACATGCTGAATAATGCTTCTAAAATAGGCTAAAATGTAGACATATCAACTCCCCCAAACTTAAATCTTGCTTGCCCTCAAGCAAATGTAAAGACGTAAGAAAGAGAAGAGGGTGCAATGTTGGGAACTCAGAGCCAAAACATGTTGATTCGAATGTTAAAATCAATGTCGTAGTTTCTAAGATGCAATTCAAACAGCCTTACTTGAAGGTCTAGCCATGACAATCACAAATCCGTTTGAACTCAGCCTCAACCTAATCAAGCTTTCAAATCTGCCTATCCTTTTAACATTCAATTAAGATCAGAACCATGAATCATGTCTAAGCATCACTAAAGAGTTTGTTTGGCTAAGGGTAGGTATATTAGAATGATCTCTTCATGTAACTCGTCAATCAATGCACAAGAGATCACTCATGAAATGGACTAAGCTTTAGCATAATGCTAAAGGTGAGAACCAACACGCGCATACAAAACCATGACTCTATCTACCCAATACACCCAAGATTGATCTCAACCTAGCCAATCTAACCCACAAGATAATGCTAATTTACCCAATCAATCACTAGGCATTTATTTTTCTGCCCATAGAATCATCATCACAAGCTTTTCCATGTCTAGTCTAGGGAGAGGGGTTTTCTGAACTTCTTCTAGCGGTTTTGGGTTTTTCACTTTGCACTTTGGTTCTATCTTTTCTTAACCCATAAGACAATCTTGACCGTTGGTCTTCTTTCCTTTCACAACACTTAGAACGCTTTTCTTACTTGCTTCCCAAAACCTTTACTGGAACCTTACACATTTATTCTTTCTACCCTTTCTCTCCTTGACTCTTTCACTTAGACCCTTTTCCTTTACGCATTTGTTCATTTTCCATTGATTTTCCTGCTTAAACACAAGCATTCCCAACCTAACATAATCGAAACAAACCACCTAATCCTAGTATGATTCAAAAATCATGGACCAGAAACTACATAAAAGCCATGGTTTTGTGGGCTCTCACCCAACACTTTATGCCAAGCTAGACCGAAAACATGCCTCACAATCACACACAAGCATGGAATGGTTTGAAAGAAGGCAATGTGCATTATGATTAACAAGGTAGCAGCATGAAGGAAAAAGATAATCCAAGCATTTTAAACTATCCACAAACTCTAAATTGATGCAAGGACAAGATAATTAGCAATCAGGTTTAAGGTTACCACTTAGTATAGACAAGCATCAAATCACAACTATTTCAATCAAAGCATGAAATTCATTCTGAAAATTCCTAGCATGGTTCAACTTTCACTTTCAGAGCAAGAATGAATACAACCAACAACTATCAACGAGGACAGTGAATTTAGCAAGTGGAATTAGTAGTCTAATAATCATCTTAATTCCCAATGCATGATCTAGACTCAATCTGACATGCAATGACATGAACACTCTGTTTTTGTGTAATGCATTTTTAAAAAGTTTTCAAATTTTTATGGTTTTTCTATGTCTTAAATGCCATGCTATGCCATGAGATGCTAAACTGAAAAATCTTAATGGATTTTTATGCTATGTATGTAATGTATGAAAACAACTAAGAACATAAAAGCATAGTCAATATCCTCTAGAACCCTCCCCCAAACTCAAATCACACAGTCCCCTGTGTTGATAGAAGCTTGAAGGTGAATTCTAGACCAACAAAGTAAGAATACAGATGCGATTGTGTAGAAGTAAAAAGATGGAGTTTGGTACCTTTGGGGCTGAACTCGCCTTTCCCTTGACGAGTTAGGTAGAGCTCGCCCAGATCCAGCGAGTGAGACTGGCGAATGGACGGAACATTAGGCAGAGCTCGCTCTTTTACCAGCGAGTGAGAGGTCCGAGTGCATCAGTTTTTGCCCAGAATCTCCCTTGCTTGACTCCTTTGATTTGTGGAAGTCTTCCCCACTTCTTGACAAAATAACATAAAAAGAAGCAAAGAAAAATAGCAAGCAAGTATATACAAGGATACGCATGGGATTGCCTCCCTAGTGTGCTTATTTAACGTCTCAAGCTCGACGTTGTGCACCGTGTTTTATGCGGCGATAGGATCGAAAGGCAGATTCTTCTCCGTAAACGCGTCCTAGGAGGCGAGGTGAGTGGATGTGTACCTCAAATGCAGAAGTACCACCAAGCCAGAAAGCAACATATAAGGAAAAGAACTTGAGCTCAAAAGTCTAAAATCCTAAATGTAGCAAGCAAACACCCAATTGGCAACGGCGCCAATTTGATAACAAGATTTTTCACCACCAAGTTATCAAATACTTATAGCATAAAGGGTTATCGAACCAAATGGGTGTGAAGCTAACACTCAGGAATTCAATAGACTACTCTTATTCAAGCCAAGTAGTGAATTTGTAGCAGAAGCAGAAATTAAAACAAGCATAAATAGAAAAATTGGAACAAGCATAAACAGAGCAAAGAAATCTTAAGAGCTGTAAATAAGAATAATAACAACAAAGCAAATAACAAAAAAAAAAATGATAAAGATGGGTTCATGAGGAGATGGAATCATCAATCAAAGCTTAGCTAGGGACCAATCACTTGTTCAACAACATATTTAGGTGACCTCTAGGCAATAGACTTAAAGCAACATAACCATTCTCATGGACACTAATTCTCTTCTCAACTACAACCTAACCCACTCTCATGGTGGTCCATAACAAAGAAGGCATGAAGAAAAAACCTATTTAAACCTAACAAACTCTTTAGACAACTAATTCCTTAGGCTAGAGAAGCAAATTCCAATCCTAGGTTCTATTAAGCAGTTCCACAAACACCTTATGAACATGGAACGCAAAGATCATATTTCATGTGGCCAAGATGAAATAAGCATTAAGCACACATAGATTAGAGAGATCTAAACATGAAAGACCTTGAACAAGTGATAAAATCCCTAGATCTACAAAGATCTAGACCATCTCTTCAATCACCTTAATGAATCTACTTAGATTTTGTCACCAAGAACAAAAACCCAGAATTTAAAACAAGTGCATAAATTTTAAGGAGCAAAGAAAAATAAGAAGAATGATATAAAAATCAAAGCCAAATACCTAAAATTAAACCATTGATCTGATTACAAAAGTAGAGTTTTGTGGTGTTTTGCTCAAGAACAAAAAGGCAAAAAATGTGTATTAGGGGGTTTTGTGGGTCTTAAAGGGTATTTATAGCTCATTACACAAAACCCTAACAGAGTCAACATGGAAAAAAAGTCAACAATAATCAAAGTCGGTGACCTCAACTTGCTAGGGGGTGGCGAGTTGAAGTGGTGAGTTGAGTCTTTAGTCGTTAGGAACTTGAATACTCGCCTATGGTGTAGCGAGTTGGAGTGGCGAATTGAGCTTTAGTCTTTAGGGTCTTCATGCCCCGCAAGTGGAGTGGCGAGTTGGAGTGGTGAGGCTTCCTGTTTGCGTGCAACTGGCCTTCTACTCGCCCAAGTACTGGCAAGGCAGAGTAGAAAGGCATTGGCTATCTTCATTTCACAACTTTTTTTGCTCAAGCACTTCATCTCAGTCTAATCCTTGCTGTTCTTTATGCTCAATGTTGTCCCAATTGCTCCGATTAAGCTCCAAAAGTACCTAAGGTCACTCCATATGCAAATGAAAAGTATGCAATATGAACCTAAAAGGACTCTAAAGTGATGGAAATGTAATGAATATAGATTCTAAACATGCTGAATAATGCTTCTAAAATGAGCTAAAATGCAGACATATCAACACTCGCACATTGCAGCTACCCTCTATATCCAGAGCTAGTTCGGCAGTTTTTAGCATCATGTGATCTTCATGAGACTCCTGACCCTCATGGTTTGGTTTACGATGTGATTTTCACTTTCCTCTCTGGTGGTGTATTGTACAGGATGACAATTTAGGATATTTGTCAAATCTTTGGGTTTCGCGAACGTGCAGAGGGGCGCCTCCCATCGAAGGACGGTCAATTTAACTTAACATTGTGGAACATCATAGCAGATGATGGTTATCATAGTTATGGGTCAAAGCTTACACATATCAGGAACCCAGCGGTATGGGTGGTAGCAAAGTTCATCGAGTCTACAATTTATGGTAAGGAGGAATCTGGATCAGTGACTAAGGTCAAGCTGGAACTGTTACATCACGCATAGCTCCTACAGGATCTGACCTCTATGGAAACGCGCCTCAGCTTACGCAGATGAGCTTCGACATCAACTGGGGATATGTTCTTGCTAAGGTGCTCACAGAACGACGTTTCAGAGGATCACCCGGAACACCGCTGACGGAAACGATAGGTAGTCTCCTGGCTCTAATCTTTATGTTTCACAGGTTGGATCTTAGCAGCACAGAGAAGGTCTAGAAGATCCATTATATGGATGATAGGTTTATGACCA
The DNA here is from genome assembly GCA_900406405.1 of Lepidium africanum. Classification (NCBI taxonomy): domain Eukaryota; kingdom Viridiplantae; phylum Streptophyta; class Magnoliopsida; order Brassicales; family Brassicaceae; genus Lepidium; species Lepidium africanum. Next base: position 27,680 of record OVAX01002052.1, on the reverse strand, counting down.
ACTACACGAATCTGATGTCAAAGACAAAGTTGAGGTACTACGCTCAAGATTGGCAACCTTGCTGGTGCAAACTTCCTGCATAAGAGATCACCTTAGTTACTTGTTGCTCCAATGTGGTGTTCGAGCCACATCTCACTCACCCAACGATTGCTGAGATCGAGCCTACTCGCCCTACTCGCAGAAATTCTTCTCGCCCATACGTGGATCATCCAGACTCGCCACCACACGCGTTACCACAACCACATTCTACGAGCACTGCTACAGAGCTTACGGTAGAACATGTGATTCTGGAGTACACTACATATTATGACCTCCCTCCATTCTATGATAACATTACTGATAGGGAGTACCGGCACTGGGTATATGAGCTAAGAAGAAGAAGCACTCAATGATGCGACGCATTTGGGATGGACTGAGGAAGATCAAGGTGTCAGTGCCTTCTTGTTTAGGCGAGCCTTCAGGGAGCACAGCTGAGACGAGCACGAGAGCTGCAGATGCGAGGCCCAATGTTGTTGGACATGGGCTTACTGTCACATCTCACGAGGAGGAGGACGAGCAGAGTTTAGATCATCGTCTACCTCACCGTCGCAAAGCCCAGGAGACCGAGAGAGTCGCAGCGCACATTAGCTCAGAGTTTGATCGACTTTCTTACTGTTTACCTTTTTCTTTTTCGATTTTTATGTACTTTTTATCTTATTTTTCTGTGTAAGTTGTGCTTCCTCTAAGCTTATTCTCACACCGGGACGGTGTGAAGTAAGTATGAGGGAGGACACTTGCTATGACTAACGCTATTTTTCTTTCTTTTGTTTGCTTTTGTAGACATTTTTATATTTTTTTTGAGTCTTTTTGAGCTTAAAAATGATTGTAGGAATTATGATTTCGGAGGTTTATTGCATTGTCATGAACTAAGTACCATTGATTTAAGCCTGACAGGAATCGATTTGACTATTGGAAAACTTGGAGACCACGTAACTTCGCAGACAAACCCACATCCTCTTGGGTACTTGAAGAATCTAATGCCGGCTCTACCTCTAACCTGACTTAGTTCTCTTGTCAAGGAAGTTGGTATGTATCAGATTAGGATCTCTTTTTAGTACAATGACGGATTTTTCTATGTGAATATGGTTTCCCTCTTTGCACCATTTTAAGTATTATTCTAATAAGGATGTAGGCACTATTAGTAGGCTGAGGGAAAAAATGCTTCGGTAACGCTGCTATTTGCCTAAGTAATTTTTGTAGCGATGCAGCGCATCATTCTATTTATCATTCTCGTTTTATGTTATGTATTTTGATTAGGCTACTTAATATTAGTCCATCTTTTATTCTAGTTTTACAATAATTTGGGCTTAGCCCATTCGTAGTTCTTTTCATTCCTTATTTAAGTTGTTTAGGTTGTAAACCTAAGGGCAGATTTGATTCATAATAATAAAGCTTTGCTTTCTTTCCCTTCAAGCTTTGAGCAACGATAGCTTAATCCCTAAGGAAGAGTGTTTGTTCTCGGATATTCTATAGAGAATCAACGAGTTTAAACTCTAATTTATCTTGTTCTACAACAGTTTGGTATAAGAGCCAAAAGCATCCAATTTTCAATTCCACCAAATTTTTTTTTTCTTTACGAAACTTGTTCTCTCCGCCATCGCCATGCATCCAAGGAAAGCTCGAGCTGATGATTTCGTTGGTCACTGGGCGGAACTTCGCCAACCCTTCTTGCTATGCTGGAGAATATTCAGGCTACTATTCACGCCTCTTTTCAGGGCATGACTGAAACGTTACTGCATCAATATCACTGTGAAGCTTCACATCGCGGGTCTGTGATCAGCTCTGATGATGATGATAATTCGTTTGCTTCTCCTGCTCGTACGGTGTGAACTTCTCGAAGGCCAGAGATATTACCGGAATCAGATTCTTGGACTTGGGAGTCAAGTTTCAAGGTCGATCTTCCTGAATTTCATGGTGGCAGTCGTGGGGATGAGTTATTGGACTGGATAGTTGATGTAGATGAAGCACTCGAATTCAAACAAGTGTCTGATGATCGCAAAGTATCCCTTGTTGCCACGAAATTTCGTGGTAGAGCTGCGTCATGGTGGCTGCAAATCAAGACGACACGAGCTAGAGCTGGTAAGGATAAGATACGTACTTGGGATAAACTTCAACGTCTTTTGCGAGATAGCTTTCTACCGTATAATTATGAACGGACGTTGTTTACTCGCCTTCAAAATCTGCGCCAAGGCACTCGTTCGATTGATGAATATGCGGAAGAATTTAACCTATTGCTGAAAAGGATTGATCTCAATAACTCTGAATTATAGCTGGTATCCCGCTTCATTGGAGGTTTGTGTCCTCAACTGCAGACAGAAATGCAGCAATTTGATCCTTGTTCAATTGCGGAAGCTCATCGTCGAGCTTCATCTTTCGAAGCTCAGCTTCGCGTGGGCCCTTCATCATGGAATCCTTCTTCCTCTCGTACGCGTGTTTAGCCACTGCACACTTCAGATACACCTTCATCTTCGTCGTTTGTTAAAGACTCCTTACCTCCTCGTTTGCCACGACATTCTTATCTATAGCTCCAGCTTGCAAGAGCATGAGACTCATCTCCGCTTGGTTCTTCAAACGTTACGAAATAATGTTTTGTTCATCGCTAAGCATAAATGTGAGTTCGGTGTTCATCGTTTGGTCTTCCTAGGTTACGAGGTTTCTAAGAAGGGCTTATCTATGGATTCAGGCAAGGTCAAGGCGATTAAAGATTGGCCTGTTCCTACGACTGTGGCTAACGTGCGTAGTTTCCACGGTCTGGCTTCTTTTTATCGGAGGTTTGTTCCCAATTTCAGTTCTCTTATGACTCCATTGACTGAGCTTATGAAGCAGCCATTGTTTGTTTGGACACCTAAGGCAGCGGCTGCATTTCATCTCATCAAGGTTAAGCTTACAACTACACCTATCTTGGCTTTACCTGATTTTACAGCTATTTGAACTCCATTGTGATGCTTCTAAGTTGGGTATTGGTGCAGTTTTGAGTCAAGACAAACGGCCAATATCTTTTTACAGTGAGAAGCTTGTTGGTGCACGCGTTCGTTACAACACCTATGACTTGGAGTTTTACGCAATTGTTCAATCAATTAAGCATTGGAAGCATTACTTGTTCCACAAGGAATTCATGCTCTATACGAATCATGATGCCTTGAAACACCTCGATAGTCAACAAAAGATCTCTTCTCGTCATGCTACTTGGGTTGCTTTCTTGCAACAATTCACCTTTAGTATCAAACACCAATCAGAACAGCTCAATAAGGTTGCTGATGCATTGAGTCGTCGTCATTGTTTGATCACTACGATGCACGCTTCTGTTCCGGGTTTTGCCTCTTTTGCAGAACTCTATCCCACAGACAACTACTTTGGTCCAATCTTTCGCGATGTCAAAAATGGTTTGCGCACAGATTTTTCTATTGCTGATGATTTTCTATTTAAGGATAATCATCTGTGTGTTCCTGAATGTAGTCTCCGCCTCCAGATTATTTCGGAACTCCAACGTGAAGGTCATGTGGGTCGAGACCGTACATTACAGCTGGTCACATCTTCGTATTTTTGGCCCTCTCTTTGTCGTGATGTTCTTTGTTTTGTCGAACGTTGTGACACTTATCAACGTAGTAAGGGTGGTGCGAGTAACGCTGGTCTTTATTTGCCTCTTCCCATTCTGACACAGCCATGGACGGATATTAGCATGGACTTCGTTCTAGGCCTTCCTCATACATAACGTGGGAATGATTCGATTTTTGTTGTTGTTGATCGTTTCTCCAAGATGGCATACTTCATTCCCTGTAAAAAGACAACGGATGCAGTTTCGGTCTCTCAATTGTTCTTTAAAGACATCTATCGTCTTCACGGACTGCCTAATACCATTGTCTCGGACAGAGATACCCGTTTCTTGAGTCACTTTTGGCGTTTTTTGTGGTAACTGTTAGGTACAAGTCTTAATATGAGTACAACTTATCATCCTCAATCAGATGGGCAGACGGAGGTTACCAATAGGTCTTTGGGCAGTCTGTTGCGTTGTCTTGTTGATGACAATATCAAAACATGGGAATCGGTTTTGCCAAGAGCTGAGTTTGCTCATAATCATGCTTCCAATCGCAGTCTTGGTTTCATTCTGTTTCTTGTGGTTTACGGTCTTGTACCCCGTGGACCACTTGATCTCACTACATTGCCGGATAAAACTCGCCTACATAGTGAGGCTGTCGATTTTGTTGACACTTTGCAGGCCATTCACACCCAAGCACACTCCCATTTAGAAGCGGCTGCAGCCAAATACAAGACTGATGTTGATAAACACCGTCGTGAGTTATCATTTTCTCTGGGTGATCTCGTTTGGGTTGTGCTGTCCAAAGAACGCATTCCGGCTTATGAGTACAGCAAGTTGAAGTCCAAGAAGATTGGTCCTGTCAAAGTTCTTGCCCGCATCAATCCTAATGCCTACAAGGTTGAGCTTCCCTCTCATTTGAATACTAACAATGTTTTCAATGTCAAGCATTTGCGACCTTACATTGGCGATGATTCAACTCCATATTCAGGGAAAAATCTTTGCTCACCTCAGGGACTTGATTCAGCGCATCATTCTATTTATCATTCTCGTTTTATGTTATGTTATTTTAATTAGGCTAATTAATATTAGTCCATCTTTTATTCTTGTTTTACAATAATTTGGGCTTAGCCCATTCGTAGTTCTTTTCATTCGTTATTTAAGTTTAGGTTGTAAACCTAAGGGCAGATTTGATTCATAATAATAAAGCTTTGCTTTCTTTCCCTTCAAGCTTTAAGCAAAGATAGCTTAAACCTTAAGGAAGAGTGTTTGTTCTTGGATATTCCATAGAGAACCAACGAGTTTAAACTCTAATTTATCTTGTTCTACAACATGTAGTCGGAGGAAAACTCCGATGATGATACCCTTCACTTAAGCATTGTTAGTAGACTGAAAAGGACTCCAATGACACTACTCTTGCTTTACACCCTTCAAGTTGCTAAAAAATTAACCAAATGAAAATTTGAGTTAGTTTGCAATGAAAATGAAATGAGAGGAAATGAACCATATATAAGGTAGTTCAAAGACAAAAAGAGAAACCCATGTGTCCTTTGATCGATATTTCCTTGATGAGGCCGCACCTAGATATCTTGGGAAGTCGATATGGTGCATTCGGGTCACTTATTTGGATCATTGAGTTCGACTGGGATAATTGCTAAGTCTGGGTGAAGTACAAGGTGATCTCGATTCTGTCAGGTAAGTTTTGTGGTTTACTAAAGGAATTGACTTGCAGTATCCTTATGACAAATGGGTTCCTTTGATTACATTTTTCTTTCAGCTTTTGGTTTCTTTGCTTGAGGACAAACAAGAAGCTAAGTCTAGGGGAATTGATGTATCTCATTTTTATCGGTTTTTAACTTGCTAATTCGCATACTTTTAAAGTATTTGTTAGTTTTTTAGAGTCTTTACGGGTACAAAATATGTTGAATTTGGACAATGCACTCAAATCATGGATTCGGAGCAATTCTGGTGTTTTTGCAGATTAACAAGATCGATTAATATGCACATAACATGATCAATCCCTTATAGCATCAGAAGATGCGCTCCAGTTGGAAATCGACCAACCCCGCTTGATCCATCGATATTCTCACCACCAGAATTCGCTCCCGACTTGAAGATAGACCTGTGCAACATAGGATCGACCGATCCAACCCTCTGAGCGATTTGCGCTCGAGTTGAAGATCGACCAGCTACTACGTGGATCGACCGTTCTGATTACAGATCGATCCATCCGCATCTGGATCGATCCATCCTCGAGGCTACGAAGAAAAACCTAATTTCCCATATTTTGTATCAGCATGTTTTAAGATATATATAATTAGGTTTTAAAATTTTTTATCAAAACTAATCAATACTTTTGACGGCAAAGAGACTTTGTAAGCTTGGGAGAAGAATTCATCCTCATCTTTGAGAACATTTCTATACCGTTTTTAATTATTTTGCAATCTATTATGTTTTCATCATCTTCTATTGTCTTGTCTCTTTCTATTATGTCTAAGTAGTTCTCTTATCAGGTTTAGGGTTTTCTAGGATTATAGGAATCAATGAATTAGAAGCAAATAGGGTTTGATCTTATTTGTTCTCCATCTAGGACTGTGTTTAATGCTTATAATAGCCTAATCACCTAGTCTATGATTTTAGGTTGTTTAACTCTCTAAAAGCTTGTTAGATGCCTGAACTAGCTTAGATGAGCAACGAAAGCTGATGTTAAGACTAGTTACGGACCTATCAGACCATTCGTTAATGAATGTTTACATCTCTAGGGCCAAACGACAGTTTAGGATTCTATGTTGTTAGATATAGTTGTCGACACCACGACAGTGGGTTTGCTATAAACTTATGTTTGAGTCAAGAATTGGTTGAATGTGTGCCATGTATAGTATCCTGATTTGATTTCCTATTTCCTGCAGAATTCATGATGCCTGATGCTTTTAATATTGTTAATTACATCGTTTATTTGCTTAAGTTGTTAGTTTCAATCACCCTCTTAATTGTTTGATTTAGCTTGAATTAAAATGGAATAATTGATAGTGCAATCCTTGGTTCTCGTAGATTCGATCCCTAAGTACTACTTCGTTTGTTGTGCACTTATAGTAGATTGTTGAGGTAAAACTCTGAGTGTATCAACATACACGTTGACAAATTTATTTAAAAAAATTTTTTTGTCAACATTGGGCCACAACTGGCAGGCCCATTAGCCAAGTTTATAAAACATTTAGTGATCTAAATTTACAAATTCTTGTAGGTATTTTACAATTTTAGGGTGTGAGAGATATTTTAATTACTTACTTCACAATTTTTCAACCATGAATCAGATGCAGATATCACATATGTAATAGGATCAACAGAGATGCTCGTAGAGTTTTGCAGAAGATTTGAATACTTGTTGTACTTTCTTTTTAATTGATCAAGTTTTATGTGAAAAACTTGTAGTTTATAGTAAGATTGAACTCTTGGTTGAACTTTTCAACTATAATCTCTTTACCAATGGGAGTAGGGTCTTTTAAATGGTTATGGCTTTGTTATAGAGTTCAAGAAATATTCTTTCTTGACTAGGAGTCCATTTGAAATTGTCTTCACTCTACAAATATTAAAAATATGCTGATGTCTTTTTTCACTAAAACTATTAACTACACTACGACTTAAATAATATTTATTGACTATTTTACCCGTGCTGATGTTTCCGTGTAGCGGATAGTATCTGTTTGTACAGAAGAATTTGCGTTTCGTCCACGATTTGATGTCATATCAACAAATTTTTAATTGTTATTAGTTAGTCAAATATTATTTTTAATAATTCATGGAATAACAAATAAAATATATAAATATTTATAGTTTACATTATCTTTATATTATAGTTGGCAAACAAAATTACATACATCTATATCATAATAATTAGTATGAAAACAATTTACATAGACGTAATATAAATTTTTATAAATTTAAAATATCTATATTATAATAATTAATATGATAATAATTTTCATAATAAATAAAATAATAATAATTTTTAGTTCTCTTTTCAATATTTTATTATACGCTAATTATATTATTATACTGTAATAGTTATTATTCATATTATGTAACATATTTTATTTGTGATACCTTTTCAATTTATCTGATATTAGTCAACACACATTAGTAATAATAATATATAGTACCGCTTTGGTTATATATATATATATATATAATTATTATTGTATATATACCCTCATTATATACACATTAGTATACAGTCACTATATATATATATATATTATATACACATTACCTTAATAATCACTATTCATATTTCATAACATATATTAGTTATAATACTTTTTCTATGATATTAACTATAAATTATTTTTTAGAACTAGTAAGCTAAAATATATATATATATATATATATACAACTAATAATGTATGTGAGAAAATAATTTATAATAAATTATCTTGTAATTAAATTAGTCTAATGATAGTTATTCAGAATTTTTTCACTATCATATATGACATGACCCTATATATATATATATATATACACATTTCATTGTTCTTAGCTTAACTAAATATGTAGATATTTGAATTCAACATTTGATTTAATTCTCTACTAGATTTGTAAACTGTATTATAAATTTGTGAAAAATAGTTACAAGCCAAACTCAAATATTCCATAAAAATAATAATATCATAACAATGTCATACTTTTCATCATAAAAATGATAACAAAAAATAACAAATAATGTTTGAAAATATTGTTTTTAAGTATCACTAACCTTTTTTGTTCACTTTGTTGTAATTTATGATTATCATGTATTTTTTCAAAATTTGTAATGAATAATTTTGTATTGAATAAATAAATGATTAAGTTGATAAAAAAACAAGATTGAATGAATAACATACCTTCTCGTAGGAGTTGAGAGGGAATGAGGAGTTAAATGACCTGTGTGAATAAAGAAATAATTAAAAAGTCGTGATGTGATGAATGCGTTATATAATCACAATAAAATAAATAAATACATAAAAAAATGAAAAGAAAAATGCAAGATTTGGGCAGACATGACAAGGGATATGCATATCCTTCATTTTCCTTATTTTTTAAAATTGCACAGATCATTTTTATTGTATTTAAAGTTCTGTACTACATTTAATTTTTTATGAAAGGTAAAAAAAAACACAGTTGGTCCCACATACATATTTCCTGCACAATTTATGCAATATATTCATAGCCTTAGTATTTAGGGTGACTTAAGTGAATGTCACTTTAGTTTAGTGAAACTAATAGAATATCATTATTAATTTTAAATTAAGTGGATGTCACCTACTAATTTAAGAATGGATGAAAATGACCCTGCAAGTCGACCAAGTTGTGATGTGTTGAACATGACAACAAATGCACAAATATACAACATTTCACGATGTCTGAAATTAATTCATAAGGCCCTGAGATTTAAGTGTGAATATATACGTGATTTAAGTTTTAACATTTAAGTGATTCCAACATTTGAGTGTTAACATTTAGCATTTAATGACGGAATAACTGTGTTTTTTTTGTCAACGGCATATTATATTAGAAAATAAACCAATGTCAATAGTTACATTAAACAATCATGAGCTGTCTCTCTAACATGACGGGCAAGAGCATCAGCTTGATGATTTAAAAGACGAGGAATAACAGAAAGAGAGAGAGGAAAATAACGAACTTAACCAAAAAAAATCTTTCTGATAGGGAATGAAAGTTGGCCACTCCTCTGGACGATCCAGAATTTTCAACACCATCTCATAGTCCGTTGAAATTTCTATCTCCAAAAGTTGAAGCGCCAAAAGAGACTCCATCGCTCATAGAATATCTTCAAATTCTGAATGAAGTGCAGATTGACTCCTATTGACACATCTAGCCCCCATACATATTCCTTCCACTGCATCTGGAAAACCGATTCATCCTAAACCAGTTTTGAGGTCCAAAGATTTCCAGGAAGTAGATAACACCCGAGGATTTCCACCGAATAAGTGTGTTAAAACAACGATTTGTTAGCAGATAAGAAATAAAAAAAAGTAAGAAAAATGTTAAAACAACGATTTGGCCGGAAAATAATGAAAAATAAGTTAATAGTTAAATATGCAATAAGTTAGCAGATATGTAAGGTAGTACATTAGTGTATATGAAATAAGAAGAATAAGAAAATTTTTAAAACAATGATATGGACGGGAGATAATGAAATATAAGTTAGCAATTAAATATGCAATAAATTAGCAGATATGTAAGGTAGTATGTTAGCGGCTAAATGGCAGATAAGAAATAAGAAATATGTAAGATAGTACGTTAGCAGCTAAGATATGTAAGGTAAAATGCAAGGTAGTAACATCAATGGATAAGAAATAAGAAAAACAAAAAAAGTGTTACAAGAACAATTTGGATGAGAAATAATGAAAGTTAGTAGCAGTTCAATATGTAATAAGTTAGCAGATATGTAAAGTAGTACATTAGTAACTAAGAATGGCGGAGTTGATTTGATTTGTTAACACTCATATACATATCTGTATTATCTGATGAACATTAGAGTAACGAGAGTAATTTATTTAGATATTAATATCAGTGTTAAATGATATTATAAAAAAAAGTGGTACGCTTCTCTTTTGCATTGATAATCGGACTTGGTAAAAATATTAAATTATAATTAGTTGAAATAAAAAATAATTAGAATATTACAAATTCACAAGAAATGAGCAAAAACTATATAGTTCGTGACACATATATATTAAAGTTGTGTATAATTATATATAGGGATATTATGAGGATAAAAAAATGAGCAAAAACTTAATTATAGGTTGTGACATTCACTTAATTAGGAAAACTTTTATGACATCACCCAAATAACTATAATATTTCTCAAAATTATTTAACACAAAAATAATTAAATATAATAATATTATATTATTAAAATAGTTTTTAGTTTAATATTTGGTATTTGTGGTTGGAGATATAAAACACTCTAACACAAAATTTGATGTAATTTTAACACCAAATTTAGTGCCATAGTTGGATATACCCTTACACTTTCATTTCTTAGAGGCTTAAACCATGCATTAGATGCATATATTATGGATGTAGAAGGAACTATTGAGATACCAGTAGAATTTATAAGAGTCTTTCACCTACTGTAATTTTCTTTTAAACTTTCTCAAACTTGTTTTTGAAGAAACTATAACTTATAATATAGATGCTAAACCCTCTGTTAAACTATAATATACCAATGTTAGTAGGATTCTTCACATGTAATTATTTATAGCAATTGGTTTTCAATTGTTATACCCCTATTTATTCATTCATAAGGCCATTATATATGTCGACTTTCACAACCATTGCACATACCTGTACTGTGTGGACTTATGTGTCTATGGATTTCATAAATGGTTCTCTTTCTCTTTCGGTAAATATGTGTTGTTTCTTAAGCTGATAAATTGAGCAACGCTATTCATGTTAAACCACTTGCTCACTCATGTACAAGAATTAATGTGGCTTAATTATACATGAATAATATGTTTGATTTACATGGTTAATCAGAGACTATGACTTTGTTTTTGTGGCAGTCGTTGGTGAGTACGACCATCAATATTGACCAAGTCATGTTCTTTTGGTAGTCACTAGTTAAGTAACCATCAACTAGTTTTTAATAGCTAAAATATCATGCCACCAATTGTCAACAACTACCTTTAATTAGTTCAAACAAAATTAAAATAAACTAAACTTTAAATTCATGAAAATTGGATTAAATTTGTTAATTGACTAATACTTGTGCATATATATATATATATATATCCATACATGCTTTTTAAATATATATATATACACTAACTAATAAAAAAACACTAAATATGAAAAATACATTACAGAGAAATCTCCCCTTTTACCTAGCCGTTTGGCTCTTTTTTGGAGTCCGCGATGGTGGTTCCATCGACTCTCTTCGTTATCCCTACAGTTATGGTTTTGTTTTATTTTAGATATGCTATAGTTTTACCGGTTGTTCAAAGCGAATTATGAAAAATTTTCCCTTTTCACCTTTTAGTGTCCTCTTGGCCATGTTTAGATGATTTTAATGGTGTTATGTTTGACGATCGATTCTCCAAATTTACTCATCTTTCCTTGTGTTTCACCATCATTGGAGGCTCTTTCTTTAGGATTCCTTTCCGACGGTTGTTTTATTTTCGATAGTAATTCTTCAAGTACTGCCACAGTGCATATAGATAATAATCAAGACAACTAAGTTGAATCTTGAGACGTTGAAGTTTTCGGAATAGCAAATTAGCAACGTTGCCTCTAAATTGTTTTCTGGTACTGATTTTAATTTTGGTGGAATATATCTGGTTGTTTGTTTGATTGCAGGTGGTTTAGATTAAAGAACGGCAATAGCGGTCACTCAGGATTTCGATCTTTGGTAGGCCACACTCATATTATTTTTCTTCCTAATATGTATTTTTGGTGATTTTGCACTTTTAATAATAATACAGCTTGCAGATAAAAAAAAATGAAAAATACATGTGCGGCTCCATCTCTCTTCTTTTGAGAGAATTTTCTCTCGATCCTTCCAATGAATTCATGTTGGGTTCTCTCTTTTCCGATCTCTATCCTTCCGAGAGAACGGTTGTGCCTCCTTTGTCATTTTGACTAATCAATTCCAGCGCTCGTCGGTATCATATCGGAGTCTTTGCCGGTTCTTTTTATGTGGCCTTTTCTTTTGCAGGTGACACAGAATTGAACCTTCTTCCATCGGCTTCTTCACTTATCGGAGACAGAGTATGCTGATATTCTATGATATCAGAGAGATTTCATCTTTTGAGTTGTTATTCATTGCTTTCACCGACTCCACGAAGAAGAACATATGGCGAGTAAGATCAGGATCACTAGGTTGTGCATCGATGACAGTGACAATATCTCTTAGAGGTGAAATTTCCGATTAGCATCTAGGTGTGTCCGACGGGTTCAGCAGCTTCTCTGCTGGTGTTTCTTACCGGAAGAGGTGTTCCATAGACCTATGGACGATATGGGCGAAGAAGAAGAGAGCTATTCGGCTAATACTTCCCGGTGACGAACTTTTAAATCTTGTTGACGGCTTGCTTGGAGACTTCAATTCTGGATCGAAACGTGCCTTCATCAAGCTGAAACGTGGCCTCTTGGCTACCTCACTCATTTTTGTTTTCATGGGCCTCGTTATTCAGGTCGTTGCTCCTTTGTTTAGTTTTTGAGCCATTTCTCAATAAAATCTTGACGATAAAAAAAATTATATAGTTTTATAATATAATCTAAGAAATTCGCAAGTAAACAGAAATATATTATCTTTATTATTAACATAAATTAATAAATAATATAATTATATTTGAATTATTTATTTTAATTTTAGTCAAGTTATCAATTTATTATAGTATGTATATTATTAGTTTGTTTATTTCTTTATTTAATTGAAATTTGTCAAAAAATTAAATTGGTTGCTGTAATTGTTCTTTTGTCAGATTGCAGTGATTACGAAAAAACTAAGTCGTTATTCGTTGTTTGTTGTTGCTGGTCACTCTCGCTGATCGCTAGTCTTTGGTCGATGTAACTGTCATCGATCGCTGGTCGCTGTCATAGATTGTTAGTCACTAACACCAACAATCACTGAAGAACATACGTATAATTAATGATCGAGGAAAAAAATTTCTATGTGAAATTTGGTGAGAGTTGTTCAAACTACAAGGTGTTTAACTACGTGATGGGATGAGTACACAACCTCTACTCTGTTTCTGGCTATGTATTGCCATCTTGAGGGGAATATCATTGGATATATTCACTTATATTGTATATAGATAACCCGATGTAATTATAATCAGATTTTTATAATTTCCGGTTTTTTAAATCCCAATTGTATATATACGACTCTGAGACGTACAGATTAATCAATAAGAAGAATAACAACATTAAGCAAATATATTTTCTTAGTTAATATATACTGTTATTCATCATCATAACAAAGAAACTAGTTCTTCTTCTAGTTCTTCTTCTACTTGAAATGATTCACCTCATAACAAAGAAATTGGACTTTTATTAGCGTTTGAAGATAAGTGAATGTATAGTGGGGTTAATTACTAAAAGGTATGGTTTGCAAATGTAGTCTTTTGAGGTGAAATAAGATAGTTTTACCCTTATTTCCTTTGAAAACAAAAAAATTTACGAAATTGCCACTAATAAGTAATTCCACGTTAGCGCGCAGAAAACGAGAAACTTTTTTGGTGGATGTAGGTTTATGTGTATAGTTATGTAGGTTTATGTGTCCAATTATGTAGATTTTAAAAGTCTCATTTTTAGGTTTTATTTTCTCATGTATTGTAGGTTAGTTATCATTTCTTGTCGATCTATAGAATGAGTTTTGTAGGTTTATGTAACAGCTTTTGTAGGTTTTGCTGTTGAACTTCGACGAGTCATTTCTTGTTCAATGTAGGTTTAATGTTGAAGCGTTGTAGATTTATAGTTCCTGTTTTGTAGGTTTGTGTGTTATTCTTTGTAGGTTTGTGGGAAATCTGGGTCCACACTTTCGCTGTAGGTTTGTATCCCGTGTGTTCTCGATTTAGTTCATCATTCTTTGTAGGTTTTTGTAGTTTTCATTGTTGGTTTTGCTAGTCTTCCTTGCAGGTTCATTTGAGTTGGTATCATCATTTGTTGTAGGTATATACATAATGCATTGTAGGTTTAATTAACCTCGAATCACTAAATTTGTCTCCTTCTGTAGGTTTTGTTTTCAGCTATGTAGATTTACGGTATTGGTTTTGTAGGTTTTTTATCGTCTTCCTTGTAGGTTTATTTTGAGTTGGTATCATCATTTGTTGTAGGTTTATACGTACTGCATGGTAGGTTTAATAAACCTAGAATCACTAGATTTGTCTCTTTTTGTAGATTTTATTTTTGGCTATGTGAATTTACGGTTTTGGTTTTGTAGGTTTTTGTCGTCTTTTTTGTACGTTTGTGTTGGAGTCCTTATAGGCTTGTCTCCAGGGTGTAGCCGATTTAGTTAATTAGGCTTTGCAGGTTTTTGTTGTCTTTGTGGTAGGTTTATTTTCAGTTGTCAGCGACGTTTGATGTAGGTTTATAACTAACGCATTTTAGGTTTATAACTAACGCATTGTAGGTTTATTTCATTTTATATCACAAGATTAGCCTTCTCTTGTACGTTTGGAAAGTCAATTATGTGGGTTTGTATGGTCAGTTATGTGGGTCTATAATGTTAGTTTTGTATGGCTTATATGTATATTTTTTAGGTTGGTTATGTAGGTATATGTTTTCTCTTGCTTTGTAGGTTTGTTTTTCGTTTGATGTAAGTTTTTCTTTTATAGGTTTATTTTTAGTGTTTTGTAGGTTTATCGCTGAAAATCATCATTCTATGTTGTAGGTTTTTCTTTCAGGTATTGTAGGTTTTAGTACATTTACTTTTGACATAGGTTTATCTTTGCAAGATATCGTTCTTCATTGTAGATTTATCTCTCATGCCTTGCATGTATATTATTTCTCCTGCTTTGTAGGTTTGTTTTTCGTTTGATGTATGTTCATCTTCTGTAGGTTTATCGTTGTAAAACATTCTTCTATGTTGTAGGTTTTCTTCCAAGTATTGTAGGTTTTAGTACTTCTTCGATCTAATCTGACAGATCTTGTAATGTAGGTTAAATTTGGTTATATTTAGTGTTTGCACATTGTAGGTATTTAACACCTTGTAGGTTTACTTTTGGGCCTTCAACAACTAGTTTATTTTCCTTATTTGTAGGTTTATAATTTTTGTTTTGTAGGTTTGTCGTTGTCATCTTAGTTCACATGTATTGTAGGTTTGTTGTTAGTATTTTGTAGGTTTATCGTTGTAAAACATTTTTCTCTGTTGTAAGTTTTCCTTCAAGATTTTGTAGATTTTTTGTCACTATTCATCATCTACAACCTAACTTTTTGAAAATTTCAAAATTTTCAAAATTAACTCATTAGCCTTGTAATTTTGTGTTCTAATCAAGATACCCAACTAATATTCAACTTAATGCAACTCAACTCACTCAACAAAATCCTCCAATTCGAGTTATATGGAAAATACGCAATCTTAGAGTTGTGAACATCCATAAAAATGAAGCTAATGAACTCATACCTTAAAGGAGTGATAAAGATGATTATAGAGTATCTAAAACTTTAAGAAATCAACACAAAAGCACAACAAAATCTATTATAAAAATTTCATTGTTTCGTCAAAGAAGAAAAAAAAAAATTTGATTATTAAATTTTTTTTCTGATTATTTAAATAAATTAAATCAAAATAGCATTATCATAATAAATTTATGTCTTTTGGAAATCCATGTAATTTCCTCTACTTTACCACTATTTGAAATTACCAAATAATTATATTTGTAATTAAGTCATCTTTCTATACTAGTTGAGTCATTCTTTCTTGTTTAGTGTTTATTTTGCTTGTTCTTTTCATTGCCATTGTTTACAGTATAACTGGGTCTATTTTAAAATGTTTTGTCCCATGCTTAAGTCGGCTAGCTTCAATCCTTAATCATGAGATGTTATAGTTGACCATTAGGCTTCCGTACATATAACTGACATATCCTATGACAAACAAAATCTATCTTTTGACTTTCGAAAACAAATTCTAATAATAACAGAATAATAATGCGCGTATGTGTATGTATGTATATTTGAGTATATAATATGATAACACTATTAGCATGCAAATTATGAGCATGAGCAACATTAAAAAAGAGTCAACACTATGAGTGTATATATATATATATATACACTAAAATTAAGCTCATGGAATCGTGCATCTCCTTTATCAAAAAAAAAAAAAAAAAAAAA
>OVAX01002052.1:0-11262 GCA_900406405.1 Lepidium africanum | reverse complement strand
AAAAAAAAAAAAAAAAAAAAAAACATTACGAGTATATACAATATGATAACACTATTAGCAGAGTTTTTTTACCTAGTGCTTCTAACTTCTAAGTTGATAAGATACAATAGTTAAAGCTATAATCAAAGTATAACATAAAGATAAGAACGTTTTTCCATGAAATCTTAAGTGGCTAATTTACGTTAATTTGCCATTAAAATAAATATAATAATAACAAAAATCATCTAGCTATCATGAGCACCATGTAAATGTTTAGACCCATCTTTACTAGGAAGAGACCATGCTCTCTATATTGATTCTTTGCTTTGACAAGGTGAACCATAATAATTGGTTGAATATAGTCTTTTCACCAAATTACACGCCAAGTTGCATGGCAGTAGCCAAACGAACCAAGGTGTCCTTCAGATGAAACAAACAAACAGATGGCTTAAACATAAACCATAGCTAAACCGGAATTGAATCTAATAAAAGAACCGGTTAACTAATACAATTGAGCCTAATTAAAGTAACCCATTATCTCAAAAAAATAACATTTTACGAGTATTACAGAGAAGTTTGGGCTTAAGCCCACGAGAAATTTTTTTTAAAAAAGTAAAATTTGGCCCGACGAAGCTGAATCTCGAGCAGCGTGAGTAGAGAGAAGATTCAAATTATCGTGGGTGTCTCAAACCAACTTTGAAGCATAGCAGAAGCAGCACGAGGGTTTTGGAAACGATTACATCTACAGATCGAGCTTTATCATGGTGAAGACGACTGGTGCCCTCATTCCAGATTCCATATATAGCCGCTTGCCAAGTGAGAACCACTCATCTTTTTCTGATTTTTCCAATGCTTAGAGTTCTAAGAAAAAGCAGAGTATCAATTCCCGAATTTATGAATTGAGGTTTCTTATGGGTTTAATGTTTGGTAGGCAGAGTAAATTTATGAAGATAAAAAGAAACATGTTGGTGTGGATGGATCCAGTAAAGTTGATTGGCTAAGCATTTTGCCAGAATCGTTGCTATGTAAGGTTCTCTTGAATCTTCCTACGAAGGATGTGCTTAGAACTAGTGTATTGTCCAAAAGATGGAGAAATCTATGGAGATATGTACCAGCATTGGACTTGGACGATGGGGATTTTCCACCCTTTAAAACATTAGCAAGTTTTCTCGATGATTTCTTAAGTTTCAACAGTGAGTCGTTTTAAGTTGAGATACTATGGGTATGCTGATGACGATGGTAATCCTCCTGAAATTGGTCTTGTCAGTGGTTGGATCAACACTGTTGTTGATCGGAGGGTTAAACATCTCCATGCTTGGGACGATACAGATGAGGAAATTCAGATGCCTCCTAATCTTTACACTTGTGAGAGAGCTTGGTATTCTTAAAGCTTACTAATGTATACTTGGGTAGTCCCAAGGTTGTTTCTTTACCCTCTCTCAAAGTTATGGATCTAATCACAGTTCACTTTGCCAACGATTTGGATTTAGAAACACTCATCTCACGCTGCCCATTTCTTGAAAGCTTATTTATAGAGAGGAGTTGATCTGATTATTATCGTGAAGGTTTACGTGTGTCCTCTCAGTCTCTGTTGATCTTCACTCGTGTTTCCTGCATAACTTTTGATCCTGAGGAT
The DNA here is from genome assembly GCA_900406405.1 of Lepidium africanum. Taxonomy (NCBI): domain Eukaryota; kingdom Viridiplantae; phylum Streptophyta; class Magnoliopsida; order Brassicales; family Brassicaceae; genus Lepidium; species Lepidium africanum. Next base: position 9,647 of record OVAX01002052.1, on the reverse strand, counting down.
ACAATTAATCTTGTGGTTACAATTAATGCTCCTAAGCTACAATATTTGAAGCTCGGTGATGAATGCATTTCAAGTTTCACACTAAATAATACGAGTTCTCTCGTAGAGGCCTATATCGATACTGTATTTAACTGTAGTTTCGAATACAAGTTTGAAAATGATCTACAAAAGAGAAAGATGATTCATAGTTTTCTTGAGGGAATCTTTTGTGTCAATGATATGACCATCACTTCCAAAACTCTTGAGGTAAACCTATGTGAATGCTTAACTCTATCTATAAGTTTTTCCTCATATGTTTTTTTGTTCTCCTTGCAGATTATCTATCAGTATTCAAGATGTGAACAGCTACTTTTATTCCGTAGTATATCTTTCTTGCGTGTTATATTCGCCAACCACAGATGGGAAATGTTGCCAAAATTTCTTGAAAGCTGTCCAAACCTTAAATCTCTACTTGTGGTTAGGATTGTTTACTTAAAGCTCTTCTTTTATAGTGCAAATGTTGAAAGAATTATATACTCAGTTTCTTTTGTTCGATTGTACTTTCAGGCATTTGCATCCACTTACTATCCAAAGGAGGAGGAAAGTAGTATATTCTCGGGACCACAATGTTTACTATCATCTCTAGAGTGTATTGATATAGAAAGACCTCTCAAAGGGGGAGCAATGGAGATGAAGCTACTGAGTTACTTTCTTGAGAACTCAGCAATCCTTAAGAAAGTAACTCTGCTTGGATGCTTCCATGGAGACAGAAAAAGAATCTGCAATCCTCAAAGAACTACTTACCATTCCTAGACTCTCTAGCTCATGTCAAGTTGTTGTTCTCTGATTCCAAGAATCTACAAGTCGTAAGTTTGTAGTTACTCTCAATATTATGCTTTTGGTTCATTCGTTAGTGATGATATTTGATGTTCAGCTTCTGTAAAAAGAAAACCTTATGTTTGCCTCAAGGTTTAGCATTCACTTGTTAAGGTTAAGGTTAGGGAACATAATGTAGATGTTCTCTGTCATGCTGCTATATTCTCAACATCTAGATCAGCTGTTATCGTTTAAGAGTTTGATAGAGTTTTTGCTGAAAGATAAAACAAGAAACAAATTTCTTCCTCTATGCGGCATAAGAAAACAACTGCTAAAGATAAATTATCCGAGAGACTGTTTAGTAATCGGTTATAGCGCAAGTCATGGTGATGATGGGAAGCACCGGGACAAACAGGGTGGTAACAAAAACTAAAATCTTTCTAGGTTTTGATCCTTCATGCCCGTAAATAACTAATGAATATCTGATGAAAAATCAAAGATTCTGTACTGATGTCCTTTAGCTGAGAAAACTGTATAGAAACAGTTCATTAGTCGTGTCTCAAATTTTATAAAGCTTTCTCATATAAAACCTAACAAAAAGAAGGTTGAAAGCGATAAGGGATCATGAAAGCTGGATCATTGTTGTTCGCTTTTCTTTAATGCGTTGAGTCTTTAAGGATCATTACTCATGAGACCGATCACTCGTATTACCATTTATGGAATAACTTTCTTTTTAGATTGTGAGTTTGCTTGATATGAAGAAGAGTAAATCGTTCTTTTTTACATTATTATCATTGTTCTTCTTTGAAGTGACTTTGAACCCAAGCCACATCACATTAATTATTTCTCTTATGATCTCATATATTTAAGAGATAATTACTAGATGGGTAAATTACAAATATAATCATTTGGCAACTGTGAACAGTAACAGAGGTGTGGAAAATACATGTAATTTTTAAGGTTTTTAAATAATTACAAGATTGCCATTTTAATTTAATTTTATTTTGAATTGTTTACAAAAAAAAAAGAATACAGAATAAACAAATCTCATAACTTCCATTACGCGACTTTTCCTCTTTTTCTTCATCTTATTTGGCAAAACAATCTCTCTCTAATTCCTAACTTCTGCTCTTCTTCATCTTCTTCGTCATCTTTGTCTTCACTGTTCTTCTTCTGCATTTCGTCAAGGTAAGTCGTAATCTTCTTCATCTTCTTCTTCATTTTCAAGTTAAAGTGGTTCGATTTCGTTGAATTTAGAGGATAAATGGTTGAAATTAGTGATAGTAGTTCGATCTCGTTGGGTTTTAAAGTTTCTGGAGTAGGAATTTCGAAGAAAGTTAGGGTTTTTTCGTGATTTTTGGTTTGTAGATCCAAGTTCTGGGATTACGGCTATAGTAACTGCTCTGAAAATGATTAGATTGTAGGGTTTGTAGATAGTTTTTTTGTGTTTTGTAGGTTTAAAAGACAATGGGTAGGTTAATTAGGGTTTGGAGAGAACGGGTTTGTAGGTTTTCAACGAGGATTAGAGTATGTTTTGTAGGTTTTAAACGAGGATAAGAGTCTGTTTTGTAGGTCTGTTGTGTATGTGGTTTACCTGTCATTCCTTTGTAGGTTGCAAGTAACCTATGTAGGATGATGTGAGAGTTATGTAGGTTAGACGTGAGAGTTATGTAGGCTTGATGTGAGAGTTATGTAGGTTAGAAGTGAGCGTTAGTAGGTTTGAAGTGAGAGTTATGTAGGTTTGATTTGAGAGTTATGTAGGTTTGATGCGAGAGTTATGTAGCTTTGTAGTATTTAATGTAGTGTTTTTAAAAACAATTTTTATAACTTATTGATGGCTTATTTTTCTTTCAGCGATGGCTGGTTTGAAGACAAAGAGCTTCAATCATTGTTGTAAACTCTCATTGTTTAAAGAAATGCATCTAGTTATTGGTGAAGATGCCTTTACAGACATAAAGGACAATTTCTCAGTTGAAGTTGTGCTGAAATTGAGTGAGATGAAGTATACATGGACAGCAAAGCCAGTCCATTGGTTGCTTATAAATCAGTTTCTTATTGAAAGAAGCAATGAGATGTGGGAAGTGGTTGGTAGCCGGCCAATCAGGTTCTCTCTTAATGAATTTGAGGAGACATCTGGTATGCCCTGTGGGCTGGTCGTTGAAGGAGTGGATGTAGAGGCATCCCATGAGGAGTTTTGGACAGAGCTTGGCAAAAGACATAATGTAGGTCCGGATTTCTTTGTACTGCGAAAGGCGTTCCAGAAATACAAGCATGTGGTGTATATATAATTATGTAGGTTTGAAAGATATGCAAATGTAGGTTTTTGTATTTACTTATGTAGGTTTTATATATAATGATGTAGTTTGTTTATTAAATTATGTAAGTTTACGCATATCAGTGATGTAGGTATTTGTAATTACTTATGTAGGTATATGTAATATGTTATGTAGGTTTTAGCAAAAGTCCTGAATGGTTTGTAGGTTCTGTAGGTTTAATATGTATACTATGTAGGTTTGCTGAAATTGGTGTTCCCTTATATTTCAGAGAACGAGACTGGAGTTTCGAGTGGAGGAGAATGTTAGGCCTCCTTTTCCTTTTGCATGTTGGTATTTTGGGTCTGCACCAAGGGAGCAAGATCCCACTTAAAGCTGCCAAGAGGGTGTTCGATGTGGAGACTTTTAAAAGGTATCCTTGGGGTTGGGATGCCTTCCAATCCTTAATCCGATCCATCAAAGGAGCTTCATATGGTGGGTTGACATATGTATTACATGGCTGTGTTCATGTGCTGTTGATATGAGCATTGGCGTACATCAAATGCCTTGCTGAGAATTATGGTACCCAGATTGAAGGTGAGAACCTTCCGCTTATTCGTTGGAAGACACCCAGGGGTAGAGGATGTTTGGTTGAAATCTTAGAGGAGGAGATTATAAACTCAGGTGGAAAGGTATTTAGGTTTAGATAATGTATGTATGGAACATATTATTATATGTAAACTATATAGGTTTGTGGACTAGGTTGTAGGTTTCATAAAAACTGATTGGAATACTTTTTCATGTTCGTGTTGTTAAGCACATGGTCCAAAAGCCGCTAGATGAAATTTATCCTTTCTGGGAGGGAGGGACGAGTCAGGACCCGAAGGTCCATAATATGATTAAGGATATACTAGAGGACGTTTTAGATGAGAGCATTTGGGGTTATTCTAAGAAGAGGAACTCTGACAAGGTGGCACCTCCAGGGAACAAAAAATCAAGGAAGGTAAAAGGTTTAATAGTTATGTAGGTTTAGTTGTTGTCTTGTGTAGGTTTCATTGAAATTCTGTAGGTTTCTTTGAAGTTATGTATGTAGGTTTATTGGAAGTTATATAGGTTTATTGGACGATATATAGGTTTATTGGAAGTTATGTAGGTTTTTTTGAAGTTATGTAGGTTTCCTTAAAGTTATGTAGGTTTATATGAAGTTATGTAGGTTTCTTTGAAGTTATGTAGGTTTTAAAAATTTGTCAGTGATTTGTAGGTTTTTAAAAAAAATGCTTTGTAGGTTTGTAATTAAGTATGATCTATTTGTGCAGAGTATGGAAATTTGTGAGGTGAAGGTGCAGCCTCAGAAGACAAGCCTCCAAAAAGCAATGCAAAGGACAAGAAGAAGCAGAAGGAGGTCAATGGCTCAGATGATGATATGGCCATTTCTTTGAGATCCTTCGTTAAGGATCAAGTTAGATAGTAGGCATAGTCATTGATGCAGAAGGAGCGGTTTTCTATAAAAAAGAATGACGACAAATTTGACAAGGAGCAGTCTTTGGAGAGATTGGTGGCCAAGTTTGACAAGGCTGAGAATAAGAATGACGATAAATACGACAACTTGAAAAGCAAGTTGGTCGATTTGAGGAGTAGGTTTTCCGAGATGGAAACCAAAATGTGTGGATATGAGAGTCCCCTTGCTTTTATTGGTGATGGGAAATAGAGGGTGATGGGGAGTGGTAGTAGTGCTCCTGTAGAAGCACATGTAACGTCGGGTGATGGAGAAAACAAAAGGGCTGGGGAAGGTGGAGGTAAGAAAATTGGGGAAGGCTTAGAAATGGAGGAGGAGGTTGGCAAAGTGAAGGACAAATCGTGGGTACGTGTTTCTCTTTTTTAAGGGGATGTTACCTGGAAGATAAGAAGTTAATTCTGTGTTGTAGGTTTATTGATCATGTGTTGTAGGTTATTTGTAAATGTTGTAGGTTTCGAACTCAGTAATCATAAAGTGGACATGTTAACTGTTGACGTGTTGTAGGTTAATTGTAAGTGTTGTAGGTTTATTTGTAAGTATTGTAGGTTTATAGGATTTTATTTCTCTACTTTTTAGGTTTTGTAATAAAATTGTAGGCTTAATAAAATGTAATACTTCATTCAGAGTGCAAAGTCCTGGAAGGTAGTGACCGAGCAAACTTCGGACCCACAGAGTCCAATGACAAAGATTGTGAGATCTGGTACTACAGAACCCGTAGGGACATCATGCACCACTCCTCAATTAAGTGACATCATCGATATGATTTTAGATGATGATGCTTGGTTGAGGACTGAACTTAGGGTTGAAGAAGGAACAATCAACAAAGGCATCTAACAACGCGAATGCATTGGCTATAGTGTCTATTACACGCGAGAGTAGAAAAATCAATCTGGCTTCTTCACAAGTAAGTAAACTTATATAATGATGTGTTGTATGTTTTTTCAACTGTGATGTAGGTTTTTTGGTTTTTGATGTAGGTTTTCTAGTTGTTGATGTAGGTTTTTAAGCTATGATGTAGGTTTTCATAAACTAATGTAACTTTCATTTTTACAAGTTTCACCTTCAAAGGTGATTCACTTGTGAGGCGTATTATGCAAGGTGTACACCACTCAATGGTTGTATACGATCCTTTTGGTGATTATAAGAAGGGACAATTAGCCAACCTTCTTCATTACGTCAACACTGAAGAGTAAGTACACACAATATGCAACACAAATATATTTGAGCTTACCTGGTTGTATAACTACAATTCATACTCAGGTATGGTGGCGGCACCAGTAAAAACACTGACTTCTACCACCGCCTGATGACATGCAAGGCAGATTGGCCGCCTAATGATAAGAGATACGGCTGGTTGACTACACAGGTATGTATGTAGATTGTCTAGTGTAAGTTCTGTAGGTTTACGTACGGTACATCATTCTAGGTCTAGTGTAAGTTGTGTAGGTTTACATTCACAAATTGTAGATTTTGTACAACAATGTAGGTTTAGTGTAAGTTGTGTAGGTTTACGTCCACTACTTGTAGGTTTTGTACATCAATGTAGGTTTAGTGTAAGTTGTGTAGGTTTACGTCCACTACTTGTAGGTTTTGTACATCAATGTAGGTTTAGTGTAAGTTGTGTAGGTTTACGTCCACTACTTGTAGGTTTTGTACATCAATGTAGGTTTAGTGTAAGTTGTGTAGGTTTACGTCCACTACTTGTAGGTTTTGTACATCAATGTAGGTTTAGTGTAAGTTGTGTAGGTTTACGTCCACTACTTGTAGGTTTTGTACATCAATGTAGGTTTAGTGTAAGTTGTGTAGGTTTACGTCCACTACTTGTAGGTTTTGTACATCAATGTAGGTTTAGTGTAAGTTGTGTAGGTTTACGTCCACTACTTGTAGGTTTTGTATATCAATGTAGGTTTAGTGTAAGTTGTGTAGGTTTACGTCCACTACTTGTAGGTTTTGTACATCAATGTAGGTTTAGTGTTAGTTGTGTAGGTTTAGGTCCACTACTTGTAGGTTTTGTTATTTTATTGTAGGTTTATTTCCCCCCTCTGTAGGTTTTGTGTGCCTTCATGTAAACTCATGATTCTAATACTTTTCTTCCAGCATATTACCGGTGTTATGCTCATGTTTCGAAGAAGACATGTCCAGATGGTGATGCCTTTCAGAAGTAGGTGCATTGCTTTTGTTGATCCGGAGTTCTCCACAATGTGGGCTTTAGAGTATGAGAGGGACTTCCTCCTCTGCAAGGGAAAGAACTACAAATTCAGTGAAGCCTTTGTAGACTTGTACCAAGGAGACGATGGTATGTATAGTACTGGGAGGAAATGACTTACTGATGTTGATTGGGTGTACTTAGTACACAACGTTGGAGGAGCTCATTGGGTGGCCTTAGAAATGGACTCGGTGAAGGGTAAGATCAGAATCTTTGATTCCTACATATCGGTAATGACTGACCAGGTCGTTATAAGCCACTATAAAGCCTTTGCTCGGATGATCCCACTATTCATCAAGCAAATGTTACCCACGGCCGAGAAAGGAAGGGTTATAGGAACAACCTTCCAGAACAACACCACGATTGGGATTGTGGGATATACGCTCTAAAGTTTGTTGAATACTTGGCCCAAGGTATGACTTTTAAGGGTTTGAGCGATAGCATGATTCCATTCCTTAGGATGAAATATGCGGCTGAGACAATGGATGAGCTTCCCGCGGACTGTGAAGTAATCATGAGCGATCCAAACCCACGAGCTGATAAGACGCCGTTCATCATTAATAGTCAACCATGAGATTAGCAATGTAGCGTCTTATGTATTTATGTAGGTTTATCATCAGATACGTTGAAAGTTTTTGATTAAAATGATATGTAGGTATTATTTTAGTTATGTAGGTTTACGATAATCCTACAAAAGGCAGCAATGTCTATTTCACTTTGAACGCCTTTGTAGGTTTAACGTATATGAACCTTATAATCTTTTGTAAACAACAATCGTACCTTCGTAGGTTTATCTAATTAATTTGTCACTTTAACAATGTAGGTTAAATAATAGAGAATGCAAGTTTACGAACATGCAATGTAGGTTTAACAATACACTATGTAGGTTTAGCCACACAAGGGTAACATAATTAACAAGTCTATGATGGGCAAGTCCGACTATTATGGCTCCCTTGAGAACACTTTTTACAAGTGTACATCTTCCTTGGTCGTTTAAACTCAGCTACAACCTCTAGGACGCTCTTCATTCTTGATTTTTTTGGTCTGCCTGCTTGTTTTCGAATTGCCGGCGGATTATAAACCTTACTAGCCACTTCATCATGGACAGGAGTGGAAGCATCTCGAGGCTTAACACATTTAGCGTACGGGTCGTACAAATACGATGTGTGGTAAAAGGGATGAGTGAGGGAGACAATTTGAAGACTTGCACTTTTAGTGGCAGCTACGGCATGGACACACGGAATTTTGTCTAAGTCATACCTCTTGCATGAACATGTTCTCTCCATCAAGTTCACAACATTAGATGACGTGTTATTTGTGACTTGTGTTTGATGTTTATCTATTGGTTGTACATCGTATTGTTTTGCTTCCTCATTCTTCCCTACAAAAAAGAAGAAAACATCTCACATCAATAAAAAAACTCAAAAAAAATACGACGCCTTACATAGTTACATAATAAACCTACATTGTTAATATGTAAACCTACATAGCAGCTACGTAAACCTACATCAAAGAGGCTAGTAAACCTACATAGATGAGACTAGCAGACTAGTAAACCTACATCAGAACTACGTAAACCTACAAAGCAACTACGTAAACCTTCATTTAAATGAGATTAGTAAAGCTACATTGATCAGAATAGCAATAACGTAAACCTACTAGTAAACCTACATTGATCAGACTAGTTAACCTACATAGCGACAACGTAAACCTACATTGTTAACAACGTAAACCTACATAGATGAGACTAGCATACTAGTAAACTCACATCAGAACTACATAAACCTATAAAGCAACTACATAAACCTACATTAATGAGACTAGTAAACCTACATTGATCAAACTAGTGAACCTACATAGCGACAACGTAAACCTTCTAGTAAACCTACATTGATCAGACTAGTTAACCAACATAGCGAGAACGTAAACCTCTATTGTTAACAACGTAAACCTACAAAGTCACCTACGTAAATGATGTGTATTCATTTTAGCATATTTTATAGTTCTATTATAGTTAATCTTGCATCCATTTTCGTAGCATATTTATCATTTTAGAGTACTTTCTGGTTCATTTGCATTGTTTGCACTTGCATTGCATACGTTGTGCACTTTTTCAGGAGTATTGTGCAAGATTACGAAGTCAACTCGGCCTTGGAAGTGCAGTTGGAGGTGTAGTTGGATTCAACTCGGCCATATAGGTGAAGTCAAGTCACCAGCTCGGCTTCGGAGGTGCAGTTGGAGGTGAAGTCTTGTTCAACTGGGGTCCGGAGGTGTAGTCGGGTGAAATTTATGTTTTTGTTGACTTTGACTCTTTAGGGTTTTGTTATTAAGGGTATAAATACCCTTCTTTTGTATTCAGAAAGAGGATCTACGTTTTTGTGCCTCTTTACCTTAGAACTGATTTCCATTTTCTCTTCCTTGTAATTTCCAGACCAAATCTTTTTCCTTTTTAGTTTTGAATGCAATTTCTGTTTCCAAATCTATCTTTTCTATCTTCATCTTGCCTTATGATGTTATTACTTGTTTCATTTTCTCTGTTTTTACCTCTTTTCATGGATTTCGAGTAGATATCTTAGGGTTCATGAGGAAAGGAGGATAGATCTAGGTTCAATCATGGTTTTCTGTCTTGTTAAGGTTGTTATGTCCATAGATCTAGTTAGTCTAAGTGTTCTTCATGCCTATTTCAACCTGATCATTTGGAATTTGTTGTGTTGCATTCTCTGCCTGAAAGGTGTTCGATGAATTGCTTGACTGAGCTTAGACTAAGATTTAGCTTATCTATCCCAAGAGGTTGGTAGTTTAGAGAGCTGGGTCAGTTAATTATGATTGATTCTTCATGCCAATATGAGTGTGTAATCACCAAAGAGATTTGGGTTAG